>PVJC01007543.1:0-51114 GCA_004026665.1 Murina feae
GGTCCTGGGTCCTTCGCTGTCCCTCCCTGCAGCCGCTCTGTGCACTGGGAGGTCCCTCAGCCTGGCCTGTGCCCTCTCGCAGTCTGGGACCCCTCGGGGGATGCCCACCTGCTGGCGTGCCTGACCAGCCTGGGTGAGGGGTTTTAAGGCTGCCCACAGCTCCCATTGACCCAACGTCCCAGCAAGGCTGGCTGGACGCAGGTTCTGGAGTTTTTTCTCCTATAATTGATACTGTTCCTTGAAGGCCTGGGGTTATCTTCTATAATTGATACACTGTTCCTTTAAGGCGGCCTTCCAACTAACTGGAGCCTCCTCTGCTTCACCTCGCAGCGTCTATAATGAAACAATTGTTACTTTTACTGGTTAGGCCGGAGCTGCTCTTTCCTTCAGCTCCGGAGGATTCTATGATTGTTACATTGTTTCAAATGTTTCAAATCTGTGTTTTCGCTAGAGGCAGTTTAATCGGAGCTGAGCTGAAGGGCGCAGCTTCACTTTTGCTCCTGCCGCAATGGAAAGGGCTGTTTACTCAGGTCCGTGAGTGGCGGCCACCATGTTGGCTGGGCTAATTTGCATACAGCTGCTCTGATTGGCTGGTGGGCGTGGCTTACCCTGTCTCGGAGAAACGGTTAATTTTAATATTTTGCTTTTATTAGTTTAGATTAATAATTTTCTAACAAAATTACTTTAAAATATTTCATCTGTGAACATGTGAACATGTGAATAGAACTTTGGTATGTCATTCAAAAATATGAATTTGTTTCACAGCTCACTGTAAAAATTTGACATATATTCCTTCTGGCCTCCTCCAACACCATCAAAGAACATTTAATTCAGTTCTGAGAGAGCTTATACAGCTATATCAGGTTTAAACTAACATTGGGATGCACATGCACACACACACACACACACTCACACACACACAAAAACAAACAAAAACTACCTTAACACAAAACAAAATATAAAAAGAGAAAGAAATGCAAGAGTTAAAGCAAGAATCTAGAAGGAAATAATTATTTATGCATTAATTCATTAGCATCTACTGAGCAGATATTTTGTACTAAGCCTTGTGCTAGAATCAAGGAAAAAGGTCTCTGCAGTTTAGAAGGGTCCAATAGACAAGTACTAGTAAGTAAAGCCTCTGTGTACGGAGTTGGGTAATGTATTTTACTAATGAAGCATCTCAAGGGGCTTAACAATGTATGCCACAGCGGGAGCAAGACCTGAAGAAGGGGTATAAGAGAGTGATTCAGTAGAAGAGGTGAGAAAGAAAGAGATGCAAACAAAATAAAACAAACAAAAAAAACTTCATGATGTTGAACCTAAAAAAGTCAGAAAGAAGTGTAAGGTTTAGGTGAAATAATGAATTTAGCTTTGTACAAGTTAAATGTTGGTAAAGAAAACGTTACTCTATGAAGATTACCTAATCAGCCCACAAGAGGTGATGGTGGAAAAATATAGGCAGAGATGAAGTCTCCAGGAAGATGATTAAAGAAGCTCAAGTATTAAAAGTAAAAATTAAAGACACATTCTTAATGAAGGGTCAAAATGAGGAAGATGTAACCATGGTAACTCTTCAATAAGAGCTTGATATACTGACTGTGCTCAGATATAATTCTGAATCAGAGCTACATGCTAAGTTTAGTTTGACAGTATGGTTTAAATTACTTTGCATTAATTTGAAAAGTAATGGCAATTAATAAAGAAGCTCAGAATGATGCAATAAAAAGTGTTTTATATCTCAACAGTTTTATGGTTGTAAAAACAAAATTTCAAATGTACATTTTACCATATTTTTATGATATTTTAAGGTGAGCAGGGCAGATCTATTTAGTTCCATTTACCAGTTGAAGAAATAATATCTCTATTACATTTAATGATCATCCTGAGATCACACAGCTAATAAATGACAGAAATGGAATGGATACCTGGGTCAAATTCTTAACCCAATGCAGTTTCTACCTTAGAGCATAATATGGGATTTTTTTCCTACTTTATGTTCTGATATAATAATGGGAAACATAAAAATTACTTATTTCATTCTGGGAGATTAAGCACGTTAAGAGTGGACCAGGGTAATGAAGGTGAAAATAGTGAATATCATGAGTTTGAGCATGTGCAGAATGTGTTGCTGTCTGTGTGTTTTTCCCCCAATATTTCAATATTCCTCTCTCCTGACAATGAATTTCAGATAATAATGATTATCACTGTTGGAATTAATTTTCTATATTACTATGATGTATCCATTTAATTGAACTGACTTGCTTTTACTGGCAATTATAGACTCTCACTATTAACTTAATGAATGCATGCTTTCCTATTATCCATATATTTTATGTGATATTTAGAAGTTTGGGGCATAAGAAACTATAAAGAAAATCTACATAAGCCACATTAAATTATGATCCCAATAATACTGAAAATTTCAATAATATTAATGCCAACTTCCATATCTAAATAAGATGCTATTTCTTACAGTCCACAAGATAATATGCTCCTTCAAGTAAAAGTGATGGATTAGTCCTCATCCATCTACGCTGTTTCTTGATCTAGTTTGTGGAATGATGATGAATATTTACAAGAGGGATGGCCTAAGTTAGCAGTATTATTTTTGGCCCAGGGGAGTCTAAAGAAAAATAGATCTATGATACTAGCAGTCTCTATCCATCTTACGTGAATATCAGAAAATATTATGTGGAAGACATTTAATCCATTTTGAGAAAAAAATGCTGGCCTGGCTGGCATAGCTCAGTAGTTGAGCATCGACCTATGAACTAGGAAGTCACGGTTTGATTCCTGGTCAGGGCATGTGTGTGAGTTTCGGGCTCGATCCCCAGTAGGGGGCGTGCAGGAGGCAGTCATTCATTAATTCTCTCTCATCATTGATGTTTCTATCTCTTTCTCCCTCTCCCTTCCTCTTTGAAATCAATAAAAATATATATATTTTAAAAGTGATCTTAGACCACATACCAATATAATTATTTTGTGTAACGTTTGACATTCCTGGCTTTTCTATGAGAAATAAGATTAATACGCAGCTCTGACTGGTTTGGCTCAGTGGATAGAGCATCGACCTATGGACTGAAGGATCCCAGGTTCGATTACAGTCAAGGGCAAGTGCCTTGGTTACGGGCACATCCCCAGTAGGGAGCATGTAGGAGGCAGCTGATCATTGTCTCTCTCTCATCAATGTTCCTAACTCTCTAATCCTCTCCCTTCCTCTTTGTAAAAAAATCAATGAAATATATTTAAAAAATATTAATATGCATCATGGCTAAATAAAAATGAATTGCATCCCTCATGATATGATAAGTCATGAGCTTCCTAATTTTTTGGAGCCAATCATAAGTAGTATATTATCCAAGAAACTATTTTAGGGAGGAATTGGAGATTGAACAGAAGCTTAGAGAGAAATGTCCAACATTACTTTTTCTATATATGTCATGATTAAAAGATGTTCTTAATAGATTATTCTTTACATATAAAGCTTCACTTTTGCTTTTATCATGGTTCTTACCAAAGTCTTCCCTGTGCTATTTTTATTTTATGTTTTAGAAAAATTTCTACCTGAGAAGAATCATTCAAAATCCAAACCGTCTTGCCTTTTGCTGCATCTCTCATGATGCCTATCACAGTACACATTGACTACCTATCAGTTTACTATGCTTGTAACATAGTAAACGATGAGTAGATGCTTCTTTTTAATTTTTTTTTAAATTTTTTACAGAGAGGAAGGAAGAGGGATAGAGAGTTAGAAACTCCGATGAGAGAGAAACATCGATCAGCTGCCTCCTGCACAGCTCCTACTGGGGATGTGCCTGCAATCAAGGTACATACATGCCTTTGACCTGAATCGAACCTGGGACCTTTCAATTTGCAGGCCGACGCTCTATCCGCTGAGCCAAACCGGTTAGGGCAAGTAAATTCTTCTTGAATAAAAAAATGAATACATTCATTACTGAAAGATATGAGATTGATTTATACGGGGACCTGATTTCTGGTCTTATTCACATTATATCTATTCTCTGAGGGCTTATGAAAAAGGTATATTCATTTAATCGTAAGTTGTATTTATCAAGCCTCTACAATATTTTGGTCACTGTTTTTGACAATGAGGATATAGCAGTAAATGAAACAAAAACATCTTTAGACTAAAGAAGCTCACATCCTACTTGATAGCAATAGACAACAAAAAACATACAAATAAAGTATATAGATGTGAAATGGTGGTAAGAGCTATTGAGGAAATACTGTGTGACAGGTAGCTAGAGAGTGACAGGTTGGGAACATGATGACTTAAGCCAGGGTGGTAAGGCCTACCTGAGAAAAAAGGTATTTGATCCAAAACCTACTGGAGGTAAGGGAGTGAGTTACATAGATATTTGATAGAAGAGCAATCTAGGCAGAATATTTTTATGCAGCACCAGTCCTCCAGTGAGCATGGAAATCCAAGATTGTCAATTTTTCAGTAATTAATAAATGCAAATGGATGAGTACAAAAAGATGACATCTGTACACAATATGTACATCATAAATTAGATAAGTTAGATGCAGGCTTCGAGAGAAAAAGAAAAAGATACAGGGATGACTACAAAGTTTATGGATGGAGGAACTGAAACAATGGAATTGTAATTAATGGACACAGAGAAGACTTTTTGTGTTTGTGTGATTTTTTTTGGTAATTTTTTAAATTTGTCATTTTCAAGATGTTCATTAGCTCTAAGTAGAGATATTAATAATTGGAGTTTAGATAACTGACACTATTGCCTGGAAATCTACTCTACTAAAAGAGTAATATTGAAATTAACCATTTCTCTGGGATGCCTAAGCCACGCCCACCGGCCAATCAGAGTGGCTGTATGCAAATTAACTCAGCCAAGATGGAGACTGACAACACAATCATGAAGGCGGGTGTGGCGCAGGTGGTGGGGTGTGGGGTGTGTGGGGTGGGCGGAGCGTGCGGGGCAGACTTGGCCAGCCTGCAAACTTTGATCAGTTCCTCACCCAGGCTGGCCAGGCATGCCAGCATGTGGATATCCCCCGAGGGGTCCCTAGTAATTTAAATAAAAAGAAATAACATTTAGATATTTGTTAAAGTCATGAACATGGAGATCACTCAAAGAGTGAAAATAAATGAGAGGGGACAATGGGGACAAAGGAAGGAAAGCGATAGAAAGTGAAGGGGGAGCTAAGAGGAGAGGCAAAAAGAGAAGGTAAGAATAGTTAAGGATTAAAAAAGAGAAGGTAAGAAAAATTAAGGATTAATTCCAGGAAAGATCCAATAGAAGAGAGGCAAGAGAGGGGGGGGGAGAGAGAGAGAGAGAGAGAGAGAGAGAGAGAGAGAGAGAGAGAGAGAGAGAGAATCTGCTTGTATTAGTTTTCTATTGTTTGCTATTACAATATGCTATAAATTAAGTGGTTAAAACAACAAAATAATCTTCTGAGTTATGTAAGTGAGAAGCCGAAAATAGGCAAATAGGCTCCACTGGGCTGAAATCAAACTGGAACCATATCCTTCTGAGCTTCTAGGGAAGGATCAGGCTCCTTGGGTTTTCCAGCTCTTGGAGGCCACTGCAATCCTTGGCTCATGAGCCTCTCCTCTCTTTTGATAGCCAGCAGTTGTGTCACACTGTCACATTGACCTTTTTGCTGTCTCATCTCTTTCTCTGGCCTCATTCTTCTGTCTCCTTCTCTTATAAGGACTCTTGTAACTATACTGGGTCCAACTGAATAATCCAGGATAATGCATCCACCCCAAGATTTTTAATTTAACAATATCCATAAGGTCTCCTTTTCCATGTAAGTTAAACATACTCACAGGTTGTGGGAAGTAGGTCATGGACATCTTTGGTGAAATCATCATCCTGTCTATCACAATGATGAATTAACCTGAGAGGCAGAATTTATTTATACAAGATAGTGTGTTGTCTTCAAATTCAAGTAAAATACATGCCTAAAGCAGGAGAGATGCATAACTATGCCACATGTTTATTGATAGCTGAGGAAGTGAGAGAAATGAAAAGGAATGATTGGACTTAATAGAGAAATTGGGTAAAAATTTAGGGCAAATGTATTTTGGTATGGAATCAATTGAGTACATACAGAGAACATTATAGGCAACTGGTTTGAATAAGTCTATCTAGGAATTTTGCTTCAAAGGGGAAAATAATGTATTAGGAGAGAATAGCAGTCATTAGGGAAATATTTTTAATGGGAGAAACAATATGCATAAGTCATATGCATATGCTGCATATATGCATCAGCATAATAATATATGCTGATGGTAATGATTTAGGTAAGCTTGAATGAAGCAGGAGAAGGAGAGAAACTGCTGCCATTTTGGTAGGCAAAAGGCAGAGATCTAGATTGGAAAGATTGACATTCATTTGCACATAACATGCCCATAATAATCAGAGGGAAAAGGGAGGCAGGCAAATGTAAAGTGTACATTTTTAATATTTGTTTCATTCTTAATGAGATGGAAAGTAATGCTAGAATAAAAATGAAACATAAGTCATTAGGATTTGTGTGACAAATGAGAAAGCTTGAAAATGTTATCCAGGAGAGTGAATGGTGACCTAGGGAAAGAGGATGTGATTTCAGGGCACCACTAAGGGAATACTTGAAGTTTGATGTCATAAATGCATTGTATACTAGGCATGATCTGTTTTTGCATGTGTTTCTTAGTTTCATTCAGTTATATAGATACAGAGTCAGAACAGGCAAAATGCTGAATTTAAAAGGTTAAAGAGATTGAGAGTGAGGAAGGATAGTTTAAGATGGAAGTGATTATTTTGACTCATGGAGTGACTTATTCATGGCGGGGGCGGGGTGGGGGAAGAAGACATGAGATTGAGAGTAAAATTTGTTCAAAGTGAATGGGTTGTTGATGATTCTATTATTGTTCTGGATTATATGAGCTGGATATATGAGGCATTAGAGAGTAGGATGCTTGAACCTGAGATTATGATAGGGTTGCAGCAATTGGTAATGACAGGATATGGGGTACGCTAAGGAAGTGAATGGTTGAAGTAATTAAAGTCAACATAAGAGGAGGTGAAGATGTCAAGGACTTGATTAATCAACAGTAGTGCTATAATAACTAACATGGATAGTGAAATCAGCCAAAAATGTAACAGAAGTGTTCAAAATAATGACAAAAACTCGGGAATTAAATGTTTCAAAAACAAAAGGGGTGATCTTCTAAGTCTTTAAGACAATGTCAGTAAGTAAGGATTGTAGAGAGTAATCTATTGACAAGTGATTTATGGTAGAGATTTTCAGAAAAAAAAGATAGTTATTGAAAGTGTCAACAACCAGAGGGATAATCACTCCCTTTTCTGGGGGTATTAAGGAGAAGGATGAACTAATGAAGTAGACTGCAGAAGTTGTATCTTCAACGGTAGATCAAGTTTCTGTTAGAGCAAGAAGTGAACATTCTGAGGTGTTAAGGCTATGAGGGATTATGCCAATTAGTCCCCAAGTCCCAGTGGCACCGAGGAAAGTTGGGGGGATTTAGGAGATGGGTAAACATTTGGAATGTGCAGACCTGCATGAAAATCTTATTGAAAAAAAATGAGGGATGGCTATATGAATATTGAATTTTATGGAATTAAATGAAAAGCATAAAGATGGAAGAAGCTGTATGTAAGGAGAGATAAGAAGGCTAGATTCCTTGCCAAGAGAATGGAGAATCCTAAGTCATCTTCACAACTGCCAATGCGGAAGTTAGAAAAAGAGTATTCATGTCCTTAGGTCCCAGCTTTCCTCTCCACCCCACCCTCTTCCTCCTTTGGTGGCTTTTGAATTCTGTCTTAAATTTTGCCAGTGTCAATGTGAAGCTGGAAAAGAAGCAATTTTTGTTGGAGTATGTGTAGCTTATGGGCTCTTTAGAAACTCCTTTTTTTGATGTCTTGTTCTTTTCTGCATTTAAACCAAATGGATTCTATTATCATGGTTACTGTTGTTGGAGAGGGTACTACTAATCCCTGCTCTAAATAGTTGCTGCTTTCCGCTTTGTTTAAAGTTGTTCACTAAGTAAGATCAGGCTACAGCAGTAAAAAATCAATTGATAGCAAGAAAAATTCAAGGGTCTTTCTATGGCATACTATTATTAGTTGTACGTTAGCAAGTTAAGAGCCTTTTACTTCTTCCCATTTATTTAAACTTAGCTTCCTTATTTATAAAAGGAAATAACAGTATTAGTAATAAGACTGTAGTGAGAACTAAATGGGATATTCTTAGCACAGCATTCTGGACAGATTAAGCTCTCCAGGTGCATTCATGATGCCTATTAATATATGTGCATTAAATGGCAGCTTGTTGAAAGTGTAATTGCTTTATCCCAACCAACCAGTCATAGATCATAAACTCTAAAAAGGGGTATCTCAGGAAAACACATATACACATCTTGGCTATAATGTGTTATTGTCATTAATCATATTTTTCACTTTCACTATGTCCTAGACTCCTATAGAAAAGCAAACTATAGGTGGGTTTCCTAACTGGCTATATACATTTTGAAGTAATTGAGAAAATGCACTTATATTTGAATTCACAGTGAGTTTTAGTAATTACTTTTACAAGAGGATTTTAAGAGAGTAACATTGATCCAGCTTTTCATTACATTTTATGCATTACCTCTGTAAAAACTCCCTATTAGGCCCTGTGAGATAGCAGATGATGGCCAGATATATTCCATTCAGGCTAACCTAATTTCAGAGCTATGTAGAGGTCAGAGTGACATAAAGAAAAAAAAGTTCTATTTAACAAAAAATGAAATTCCAAACCCTCACTGTAGTGGACACTTGTTAAATATTTACATGGCATCCATCATTGCACTTCCTTCTTTCTAAAACATGTTTTCCCTTGCCCTAGCCAGTTTGGCTCAGTGGATTGAGTGTCAGCCTATGGACTTAAGAGTCCTGGGTTCAATTCCAGCCAAGGGCACATGCCTGAGTTGAGAGCTCGATCCCCAGTAGAGGTGTGCAGGAAGAAGCTGATCAATGATTCTATCTCATCATTGATGTTTCTTGCTCTTCCTCTTCCTTCCTCTCTGAAATCAATAAAGAAATAAATTTTTTTAAAAATATTTCATTTAGGGAGCTATTACTTGCTGAAAGTGTTACAGCTGTATGATTTGGATAGGACATGCACTGTGTACAGTTCTAGGACTAGCAATGATGAATATAAGCAAATACCATTAGAGAAAACTGAGCTAAAGAGACCATGGCAATCCATCCTATCTAATAAAAGAGTAATATGCAAAGTAGGCATCACTCCATCACAAAGATGGCCACACTCATGGCCACAAGATGGCGGCACCCAGTCCGGCTCAGCCCTGCCACTGAGGTGGTCAGGCCTGATATTCAGGCAGGTAGCAGGGGAGGCGGGGGGCCTGAGGGGCAGAACAGGGGATCAGAGGGGGCTGAAGGTCCCCTGCCCAGGCCAGAGGCCTTTACCAGAAGCTCAAGGGTGGAGCCAGAAATGGCAGGGACCTGGAGGGGTCTCCTGCCCAGGCCTATAGCCTTGGCCAGAGGCTGTAGTAGAGCAGGGGCAGAGCCGGTGATCTCAGGGGGCAGAGGCAGAGCCAGTGATTGGAGGGACCTGGGCTCTGTGAAGCTGGTGATCAGAGGGGCTTGGGAGTCTTCTGTCCAGGACTACAGCCTTGGCCAGAGGTTACAGGCCTGGGCAGAGGTGGAGCTTGGATTGGAGGGGCAGGGGTAGAGCCGGTGATAGGTGATAGGAGTGAACTACAGAGGAAACACCTTTTCTGACCGCTCATTGGCTAAACTCCCTGTATGCCACTGGTAATATTCTTAGTAACTTGGGTAATAAGAATCCAAAAAGGTGATCTAGGGTTTTTCCACCACACTCCTAGAAAAAAAAAAATGAAGGTCCACTACTGGAGGGCTAAGAAATGCCATATCCTGCCCTGGCCAGTTTGGCTCAGTGCATAATGTCTCAGCCTGCTGACTATATGGCCTGGGTTCAATTTTGACCAACGGCATGTACCTAGGTTGCAGGCTACTCTTCAGGTTAGGGCCCAGGCCAGGGCATATGCAGGAAGCAACCAATCAAAGTGTTCCTCTCACTTTAAGGTTTCTCTCTGTTTTTTCCTTCTCTTCCACATTCTCTAAAAATCCTCAGGTGGAAACATATCCTCAGGTGAGGATAAAAAAATAAGCAAGAAAGAAGTGTTATATCCTATGAAAGACACATCTTGAAAATGTCTAAAGAAAGTTGTCATTTTTTCATGGTGAAGGGGTTGGAGTCCATGTTGATGAAAACACCTTGGTGACTGCAGTGGCTGGCAGTGGCTGCAGCAGCGGGGTGATGGGGCTGGTAGCTTCCCCTGATTAGCCTGGTCACCTCCCACAAAGGGAGGCCAGACTGCGGCATAGGCCCGCTCCCCAAGGGGAGCAGAAAGTGAGCTTAAGCCATCAGTAGGACACTCCCTGAGGCTCCCAATATATGAGAGGGGGCAGGCTGGGCTGAGGAACCCCCACCCCAGTGCATGAATTTTGTGCACCGGGCCCCTAGTTGAGTATAAATATTTGTTCAGTGTTAGTAAAAATAGAGCAAACCTAAGGACTTATAAAACATCTGAGTGACAGTGAATGAAGTATTAAAGAAATATAAACAAGGAAACGTTTAGATCTACCTGCCACTGATTATCAGATTGCAACAATAATCAAAGCCAGACTTCAGATGAAGACTTTTTATGGAGGAATGGGGAGTAGAAATAGAGGAGTGAAACATTGTCCCTAATACTACTATATCTGGCACCCCCACTACCTCTGTATTTTCAGTTATAAAAGTAATTGAATTATATTATTTAAGCCACCTTAAGTTTTGGTTTCTTCTACAGCTGAAAACATCTGAGTAATACACTACTTTTAACTTGTCTATTCAATCTTTGAAATGAAGTTATTACTTGAACTTTATAATGAGACATTTAATAAAAGCATAGTGGTCTGGGATAGCATCTAGTTTATAGATTTATCCTATATTTCAGTTTTACATATGTCATTGCCAGCAACTGGTATAGCATTTCAGTATCCAGCCAGGAGAACAAAACCCATACTAGTAAACTATATAGAAATAATTAAGTATGTAAATCAGCAGTGAAACTGTTAGAAAATCTGTGAAAGCAATCAGGAGGTAGGAGGTAACTGAAATTAATAAATACGAGAGGTTGCTCTCAATGCTAGGTTCAGGAGTGACCAAAGAAAAAGACCGTGCTGTCATGACCCAGGAGCCAAAGCCACACCCAGAAAGTGGAACCATGGAAAACCCTACCCATGGAAAGAAGTAACCACTGCTATTTATCAAAAGTGGTAACTGAAGGTGGAGCAGAAAAATGCAGGCTGCTTTCTTCCTCCCCCCAATCTCCTCCAGTCTCCTGCCAATAGCTTTCATTGATCAAAGCAGAAGGCCAGGTGACCTGGAACACACACACACACACACACACACACACACACACACACACACACACGAAAACTTTCAAGACAGTTTCATTTCACTCAGTCACAAACCCTACCGGTTTTTATAGCCATAAGGTTTGGGGATGTCTCTTCCTGTTGCTAGAACCCTGGGCTGTTGGGGCTGGAGCTTTTCTCTCCTCAGGAAAAACCTCCACAGCTGAATATCTCTCCCAGTTTTTATCCCCCATGTGAGACCAGCCCATTCTGCATAGCTGCCCCCTCCTGTCAGTCTTGATGTAGCTTCTTCTTTATAGTCCTCATTGCAGAACTTCTATTCATCTAGGTTTCAGGTGGGTCTAAATGATCATTGTTGATGGCTGTTCTTTAATTTTGATGTGATTGTGGGAGGATGCAATTACTGCATTTATCTACACTGCCATCTTGACCACAAATCTGCGTAATTTGTTGATTATGTTTTAAGTGTTCCTGCTGCCACTGGCTCCGGCAGCAGGTTTCCCTGGTCCTGGGCTCCAAGTAAGTTTCTTAAAAAAATATATATATATATATATATATTATTGGTTTTTTACAGAGAGGAAGGGAGAGGAATAGAGAGTTAGAAACATCTATGAGAGAGAAACATCAATCAGCTGCCTCTTGCACACCTCCTACTGGGAATGTACCTGCAACCAAGGTATATGCCCTTCACCATAATCAAACCTAGGACCTGTCAGTCCGCAGGCCGACGCTCTAGCCACTGAGCCAAACCGGTTAAGGCTCCAAGTAGTTTTGATTCTCTGTTTCCATCTCTGCCTCTAGTTTTTGCTGTTGTTTGTGACTTGCCCTATGACCTCACTTCTCTGGTGGATCTAATGAAAGTTGTTGTTTTTTAGTTTGTTGAGCTTTATTCTTACTGTTAGAATGCAAATGACTTCCAAGCTCTCTATATGTCAAAAAGGAAATCAAAAGTGGACTTTACTTGTAAAACGCAAATAAATACAAGAGCCGCTTGTGTTCTAAACATTAATCAAAGCCTTTTTTTTTTTTTTTTTACTATTGTTGACTCATATCTCATCTCCTAAAGTGTCCTGGCTTATTGGAGGTATGTAATAATTTTTTAGCATACATAAAACTATGAATAAAAAATTGTTTAGTGCCTCATAAGTAAGTTAAAGTTCTGGGACTAAAAACCCATTTTTCTGACATACTGTGTTTTCCATAATAATACATAACAACTGTTTAGTTATGTATTATTTACTATTATAAATATCACAGTTGTATTTCTGTGTACTTCACTAGAACATGGTTATGATTCTGACTTTGTTTCTGAAACATATTTTTGAAAGAGAAATTAGTTCATCCTTCAATCTCATCTTGTTTTGCCTGGCTCAATGTTTGCTCAATGCCTGGATTTTCATTAGTCTCTTTATGTGTTGTATCACTTGAATAACATCTGTTAAACAAGAACAATCTATACCAAAGTATACTTTTAAAAGTCTCTTTGTTTTATACTGAAATTAAAGGATCCTCTTTGTTAATAAAATGCAGGAGCCATGTACAATGGAAGTAGCTTAAGTAGAGGTAATATTATAAATGACATCCTCTGCAGTCAAGGTGAAGTAGTTCAGGATTTGAGTCTCTAAAATAAAACGTATAAAAATACAAGATCCTATTAATAGAATCTTAGAACTGGATGGAACTCAAAATCATTTATGAATGCACACTTTATTTTAGAAAATAGGAAACTTTTATGTAAAGATATTAAATAAACTTCTCTAAATTGCAGGGAATGTTAGCAGAAAAACTACAGCAAAAATCCAGGTCTTCTCATTTCCAATTACTAGGAAGTGCTTTAACCCCGGATTGTTTTTCTTTTGCTATCTTTTATAGTAAGTTCAGTTCTATTCCTTTCTATTTCTATTTAGTTGAAAAAAAAGTAACACCTAATACACAGCGGGTGATCACATGTTAATTAGTGATAATAATAGCATCTGAGATTTGTCAGGTCAAGTTATAGGGCAAGTTAGTTATCTGGCTCACCATTTAATTTATTCTAACATCCTGACTCAAAGGAGAGACTATAATTTTATTGCTTTACATTCTGGGACCCAGTGTGCATTTCTATTAAAACCCTGGAGCCACATCACAACACCAGCCTCCATGCAGTTACACTTCACAAAGAGGCTAATGGAAGTTCACGCTGAGTGTAGGCTCGGGCCCACAGGGTGAGGACTGCTTCTTTCTCATATTCTAGGATTGTGTTTGCTAGTGTTTCTAAGTTACTGATCATGAGGAACAGCTTTAGAACTGTCCATTTTTAATACATGGGGACAGAAATCCTGATGTCAATTTCTCTCTACACCCTCAATTACAGAGAGCTCCGAGCCAGTCCTATCCTCCACCTGCTCATTCTGCTGTCTTCCTAATGAGGATAAGGATGCTGCTTTCCAACTTACCTTACAGCAATGCCCTGAAGGCTAGTGAGATCATATGCCAAATGCTCTTGGAGCACCGAGAATGACATCAACTATTTCTCCCATTAACCTCATGAGGTGTAATCCATGGCTGTATAAGGCGGCATTGAGCTGTAGTTTTAGGTGTTCGGTGACAATTTGCAAAAAGCTTTTCTGCTGGGTAGTTGTCTAGTTCTCCAAAAGAGCATAATAGTGTGGGGCTAATGATGAACTTTTCTTGAATTGTGCAGTAGTTAAGTCCAGAAAACCCGTAGAAGAACATTGCATGTTTAGAGCAAAAGCATCTAGGCCAGCTTCTCTTGGTGCAGCTACCCCATATCAACATCTCCTTAGGTGGTAAACGAACCTTTGATTGAGTATTTCTAGGGATGAGGACCGCACAACTTATAAAGACTGTCATTGCTAGACACTGGATTTTGCTTACATTGATGGATCAATCTATGATAATATTTTTTCTCCTGCCTATCATACTTCTTATATTTCAGGGCACTATCAAACATGTCTCAATTCTTCTCTTAACTTGATTAAATATCATTTATTTCTTTTTTCCTTTCTCTGCCTTTATTTCAGCTCTGTGGAGCTACTTTAATTTTGTATACTTTAAATAAAATGTGTGTTCAGAATTTGATCCAGCCCTACGGAACATTGTGGGCATATGTGTGTGCCATGCAAGTTTGTCACTTGGCTCTCCTTAAAGGAAAGATCCAGCCAGTCATCTGTGAGAAGTAAATGAAACTGACAGCTCCAACTGAAAGAACTTTGGAACCCCCCTGCAGAATTTGAGCAGAGCCCAGGTTCTTGTTCAGTCTTAGCTAATGAATGAACTTGGCAAAGTATGGGTTCCTGGTCATTTCTGCTCACAGCACAACTCCTCTATAGGCAATCTCTGTTCCTGAGATCCCTGCTGGTCTGGAGGGACTTTCTCAGCTGCATCAGAGAGTGAATCTTCCTACTCAATCCTCATTCTTTTCCCCTCTCCATTTGCATATGTTACACCAGCTTTGCAATCTGAATGTTTACACTACCTACTCCTCTTGCCATTCTCTCTGTCTTTTATAGGCATTATTTCAGATATTGCTTATATTTCTAGTTCCATGCTGACATCTGATTTCTGGAGGACACAAATGAACATAATATGATGTCTACTTAGCGTGGTTTGAACTTTTTTAAAAATATATTTTATTGATTTTAGAGAGGAAAGGAGAAGAAGAGAGAGAAACATCAATGATGAGAGAGAATCATTGATTGGCTGCCTCCTGCACGCCTTCTAATGGGGATCTAGCCGGCAACCCAGGCATGTGCCCTTGGCCAGAATCAAACCTGGGATCCTTCAGTTTGCAGGCCAATGCTCTATCCAAAGAGCCAAACCAGCTAGGGCTTGGTTTGGACTTTTATAGCATCATCAAAGCAATTAGTGGCAACAGTCAATGACCTCTATTAAGATTATAGTGTATGGAATATCAAGGACTACATAGATTACTCTAGTGTCTGGCCTATTATTAGAATAGGCCAGAGGTATCACTCTGGGAACACTGGCTTCCGTGTAAAATGTCCCAAATACCTTCCTGCCCAGCCTAGTATATGTTTCTGTGCATTTTGTACTTCTCCAGCTGGTTGTACTGACTTCCTATGAAAAAACTCTAAAAACCTTCAACATCTTAATTAGCCACAATCATGCTATATAACTCACGATAATGTTATAATCATAACAAGAAACAAATAAAGGCTTTTGTTTGGATTGAGAAGTAATGAAAAGGCTGAGGACAATCACTGCTGTGAATTTGGGTCTTCTTTTATCAGAATCAACCTCTTTACTCCTTTTCTCCTCTTCTTCCTCCAACTCATTTATCCCCGTCTCTTCATCTCTCTCTTCTCCTACTTCTCTGCTATATCTGTGGCCTTGGCTTAAGTATCTTGAAATACTCATTAATTCAAGTCCTCTTGACTTAGTGCCACCAAACACTAGCACATCTCTTAGCATCTTGAGGAAGCATGTGTCCTCCATTTCAATGTTGCCAATAATGAACATGAGGTACAAATGTGAACCATACTTTGATTTATTTAAGCCACTAGAACATGGCAGTTGTTTAGCCAAATAAGTGCACTATTCTGATTGAAGCAGTTCCCTATTATATAAACTTTTTTTGTCTATATTTTAAATGGAGTTTCATATTTCCTAAAACTTGCTTGCTTGCTGTGTCCATAGCTCTGTATGGCCTCATTTGTACTTTTTCCCTTCAGCCTATTTCATCTCCCTAGCAGACATGGTATTCTAGTACAGTCATTTCTCTCCTAGAGCTACATATCTTTGAAAACACTCTCTTTGAAATGTCACATTTGAATGTGTGTTTTTCAAATTATTGACCATTATAGTGTAGTGGAAAAAAACTTAGGTTTTAGAGTAAGAGAGACATGCATTTTTTTTCTGGGCCATTATTTTTTTTTTTTAAGGCACACAAATAATTTTAAAATGCATTCATTTCAGAAAGCTATTTTAGGTTATTATATATAATTATTTTTAACTTAATTTTTAAAAATACTTTTTTATTGTTGAAAGTATTACATACTAGAGGTCTGGTGCACAAAAATTTGTGCGCTTGGAGAGGGTCCCTCAGCACAGCCTGTGCCCTCTTGCAGTCTGGGACCCCTTGGGGGATGTCCACCTGCTGGCTTAGACCCACTCCCCAGGTTATCAGACCTAAGCTAGCAGTCAGACATCCCTCTGGCAGCCTGGGAGCCCTCAGGGGATGTCCACTTTCTAGCAGGGAGCAGGCCTAAGCTGCAGTTGGACATCCTTAGTGCTGCTGAGGAGGTGGGAGAGGCTCCCACCACCACCACTGTACTGGCAGCCATCAGCCTGGCTTGTGGCTGAGCAGAGCTCCCCCTGTGGGAGCACACTGACCACAGGGGCAGCTCCTGCATTGAGTGTCTGCCCCCTGGTGGTCAGTGTGTGTCATAGTGACCAGTCATTCCGAGTCATTCTGATTTTAGGGTCAATTTGCATATCACCCTTTTATTATATAGGATGTCCCTCTTTGTCCCCCATTGACCTCTTTCAGCCTGCCCTGCCCCAGGCCTTCAGCACCTTAGTGTCTGTGTCCTTTGGTTATGCATCTATGCATAACCCAAAGACATGCATTGTAAGTCTAAATTTGTGACTGTTCTTTAACTATGCAACCTTAGTTAAGTGACCTTTGTTTTTGTCACTTCTAAAATGTAGAAAACAATTTATACACTAATGGATTATTGGAGGATTATATGAGATATTGCATGAAAAACAGTGAGGTGTCTTTTAAGCCTTTCTTCATCAAAATAATCCTATTCTAACCTGGCTGGTGTGACTCAGTGGTTGAGCATCCACCGAACTATGAACCAGGAGGTCATGGTTGATTCCCAGTCAGGACACACGCCTGAATTGTGGGCTCGATCTCCAGTGTGGAGTGTGCAGGAGACAGCCGATCAATGATTCTCTGTCATCATTGATGTTTCTATCTCTCCCTCCCTCTATGAAATCAATAAAAAATATATATTTTTAAATGTTCTATTCAATTTTAATTGCCAAATATTATAGTAAGGTATCAGAAGTTAGTAAATTTTCTAAAATGAATTCACTCACACACTTTATAAGTGCCACAACATTAATCTACAGTATGTCATTTTTTACAATGATTCTTTAAAAAATATGTGAGAAAATATTTCTGAAATGCCCACTAAGTCCTAGGAATTGAACTAGGCACTGGCCATTATTCGTGCCTTTTTATAGACACAGAAAATTAAGCCCAGGGAATTAAGTAACTTGTTAAACTTGCTTGGTAATAACTGAATAAATATGTGTCTCAAATATAAATTTTCTAACTGCAAAAGTCTTACTTCTCTGCATAAACTATTATTTTTCCTAAGTATGACAAGGAAGTAGGATGTAAGGATATGAGATGATAAAATTTCATAATGCAAAGAATCAAGATTGGAGTTTGGTAGCGGACAAATGAACCAATCAACCCTTTCTACACCATCAACTTTTTTAAAACCTTCTCTAGTATCTATGCCGCACAGACAATAGGTTCATAGATTTCTATGGAAACATATAAATGCAGAGAGATTGAAGCCTAACTCAACTCCGTGCTTAAGTTTCTCAAAGGTAAAATTCAAATAAGGCTTCCTGAATTGCAAACAATATTGGGATTTATCTAAGTAGGGACCTCAAAACATCGAAGGAGAATTGACTTAAGTAGTACAGATGTAAATTGAGTTTCCATGAGGGCAAGGTATTTTGCCTTCCTGAATATGTTATGGATACTTACAAATAACAATCAGGTGGCCAATACAGAATTCAAATGCAGCACATATTCAGTAAATATTTCCTGTGACATTGATTTGAAAGTAAAGAAAAACAGAGTAGCTTCAACTTTAAAACTGAACTTGTAGTAAATAAATAACTGAAGGGAGAAAAGTAAAAAAAAAAATAAAAAGAAAGAAAGAAAGAAAGAAAAAAGCAGAAGCAATAGCAACACGATGTACTGTTAGGCTGTGAAGAAACGTTTAAAGATGTAAGAGGCTGAGGAGAATAGGAAAGCTAATTCAAGCACACCATTTACTTCTTTTGCAGGATGTCTATTTGTGACTTGCAGATAATTTATGGATCTATTCAATTAGCAAGTTAGACATGAGTGTGCCTACATCTGCCCATGCAGCTGAAAGCAGTAATCTCTATACTGGGGCATTATTGTTGATAAAAACTTTCTGGAGCAAATGAAAGAGAATTTAGTTTTCTTCAGAGCAGTGGAGGGGGAAATGAATCACAGAGAGGAATCTTTAGAGATTCAAACATGGCAAATAAATCTGTGGTCTGGAGTGGAAGCCTTAGGCGCACAGATGCCATACTCAGAGGCACACGGTGAAATATTCAGTTGCAGTCTTCCCATTTCGGTTTAAATCTTTGCTATTTACGAAAAAAAAAAAAGTGTATCAAGCATATGGTTTCTGTTTTCTACTTGTCCTTTACAACTTTAACCAAGGTTGCTTCCCACTTTTTGCAAGTTAACCTCCTCATGAATGTGCCCATATTGTTTGCCAGTCCAGCAGGCAAAGCTAGAGATTGAATGAAAAGGGGTGCTCTCATTAAATTTGGGAGAACCACCTGAACTTTCTATCTGACTTTCTTTTCGGTCGAAATTAGATGGTATTTGATTTTAAAATATGGCGTCATCTCTTTGAACTGTTTCCCTAGCAAGTAACCCAACATTTTGGAAAATGCTATGTGATGGAAATCTTAGATACTAGACAGATGCTTCTTATTAGAGGCTCTTGAGCTGAACAAACTATGAAGCCCTTTAAAATCGCAGTCCTTATCTATTACATCGGTTACAGATAGATAACTGTGAGACAGATAGGCCCATAAGAGTAGTTCGAGCATAGCCTATCCATTTTGTTGGCGTTATAGCTTTTCTATTAATTCATACAGGTATTAAATATTCAGTGCCTGGCTTATAAATTAGTAAATAGAGGATATATGAATATGTATTTCATTTTACGCTCCCTGGGATAGCCATATGAGACCAACTACTTTACTAGTAATGCTTCGATGTCATGCTTGGAAATTATTGAACTATGTCATGGTATATTGGAGGGAAAATGTTTCATGTTGAAATTAAACCTGTTAATTTCTATAAGTAAAGGAAAGGGACAGAAGTATTTCCCTCTCCTGTAAAGCTCTGAAATGTTTCTGGAAGGGAAAATTATGTATTTTCTCATATCAGATTGAGTTTTGTATATGTTCATATTTCAGTTCCTTTGAAACTCTAGCTGTAGTGTGTGTGTGTTTCTAAGTTGCTTTCCTAATTTCTTGATGGAGAAAAAGACAAAATAAAACCTAAGCCTTCCACCATCTTACCTCCCAAGATGTTTCTTACCTCCCAAGATGTTTCTTACCTCCCAAGATGTTGGAATTTTACTTAGCTCCCCTAAACCTCATTTCTTTCATCTGTAAAAATGTTTAAAATAATACTTCCTCATGGCTTGCTGATTAATTTAATCTTTGTTTTAACATGAAAGAGAATATTAGTTTTTGATGAGTTTGCCAGAGATCCCAGAACTACTATAAATGTGCCACTACATTTTGATTAATGTGCACCATTTATTATTCCTCCTGAAACTAAGGAATCGCACAATGCAATAATATTTGTAATGGAACTGTTCTGTAGAGCAGGTTACAGAGTTCAAGGTGGAACAGGATGTCATAGTTGCTCTAGAAGGGAAGGGGCGCAGCCTAAAAGCAAGCTTACACTAAGACAATGCTAGACTTCAACTGTGACATGTGAGCCACTCACCTCCTAATTATTTTAAAATAACTTTAATGACTCCAAGATAACAACACAGAGCCAAAGGGTGGGCCTGTGATAGCTATGAACATATTTAAAGATATGGTGAGATGTTTTTATGATGTAGAAATATTAAGATTGGAATTATGGCTGACTTATTTAATGTAATTTTGAATTTGTAAATCCTTCAAGCACGTCATTAAATATTCTAGTATACTTACAGCATTTAAAATTGTTCCACAAGTACCAATTATGGAGCCTACCAAAATATATGTACAGTTAGTAAACATTACGTAAGTCATTTTATTTCTTTTTTCTCTTTTATTTCTTCCCTCTCCTCTACAAATAATTTGTTTTGTTAGATTGTATTTATGTATATATTCTCTTCTCTTTCTCTCTGTCTCCCTCTCTCCCTCATTTTCTCCCTCTCTCCCTCTCTTCAAAACTGCCAGAGATTTCTTTTAACTTTACTTTGGCCTTTGGCTATTTTATCAGAATTTTATTCTACCCCTAAATCAAAACTAAGTCAAAATGTAGTGATTCTCCTGTTCTTCACAGTTGGCCTTGGTGATTCTTTCTTAAAACACTCTAATATACTTTGTCCGGCAGTACCCTCCCCCACCTTGTATAACGTTTCATCTACTTAAGGTAAACATTGCACAGTTTGGTTTTTTTGTAACCAAGTAATGCTTGAAAGTCAGCTTTGGTTGTGTCAAAGTACTAAAATGCTAAGAATAACTTTTGCTTTTGAAAAGTTCAAACAGTCATCTACCCAATAGTTATAAGTGGAAGCGCATTCATTGCAGAGCAAAGAGTAATTGGTTAAAATAATAGATTTATAATTGCATATAATTACATACCAATTGAAACTTCATTAGGTTCTCTTGTCATGATTGAAGGCTTCCTTGAGCAATATGAGCTGAGAGGTCTTTATTAATCCCTTTTTATTTTTCTCTATAGGCAAGCAGAATATACAGAGTAAGGTTACTATTGTCATGAGGTAATAGAGGAACAAGCCTTTCCCATTTAATAAACAATCAACTATATCATAAATGAATAATGGATTTTTTTAGTATCCATATCTGCCATGTATAATGCTCTTATTAAAACTTTGGTGGATGTAAAGAAAACTGATACTTTTAACATTTTTTAACATTGTTAAAAGCACAGCGGTACATTTTTATTTAAAACCAGGGACTCAGTGCACAAATTCATGCAACTTGAAAGGAAGTGTGGGCCACGAGGCTGCAGTGGGCACAGGGGCGGGTTTCGGCCCATCCTCCATGCCTCTCCCCCCACACCCTCTGTCCTGTCTGTTGGCAGCCTCTGCAGCTCCTATGCACTGATGGCACCAGCTCTCCTCACACCTGATGATGATGCGGAGCTATTGGAGCTGACTCCAGCAGCAGGTGCAAGTGGGCCATCGCTGGCAGCAGGTGCAAGAGGCAGCTGCCGACCCTGATCACCCGTCAGGAGCAGGGGAAGGTGGAGAAGCCCTGAGGGGTTATTGGGTCTGGTAGCCGCACTTGGCACCTGCTGACAGCGCTGAGCAATCTGGGCCAGCGCCAGGAGCCAGCAGCAGGTGTGAGTGCGTGGAAGAACCAAAGAATTTTCAGTAACCACCAGATGCTCAACCTGGTATCAGGAACCAGCTCCCCAACTTGGTCTGGCGCCCCCACTCCACCATCCCACCATGACCAATGCCCACCATGTTCCACACTCTGCTGCCTACTGACTATGCTGCCCTGTTCCACATGCACCCCCTGGTGGTCAGCACACATCATAGCGACCATTTGTTTGGCCGTTTGGTCTATTTGCATATTAGGGTTTTATATATATAGATGAGCTCTATAGCGCATTCAGTCCCTTTTTCTTTAGTTTTTCACAAATGGGTTGAACTCATTTACCAACACTTGTGATGGTCATAATGCTTAATTTAAATTAAAATAAATTAAATTAAGCTTTATGAAAATATTGCTGTACTCTCTCACAAGTTAATGATGGAACTTCATGTTAGATATGATTTATGTTTGGTGTATAAAATACTGTAGCACTTATTGTCCTGAAATGCTATATTGGAGGAGAACTGAGAATATAGCATAAGGATTCAAATATTATCTATGGGACCAAATGCTGGGGTGAAATTTTTTATGTATAGCTTCTTAACCTTAAAGCTGACATATAACCTCTGTATGCTCTAGTAAATCAGCAAATCTCTTATGGTTATTTTGAGGATTAAATGGGTCAATGCATGTGACCTCATTACAATTCTGTTTGTTACACTTAAAGCACCTCAATAAGTATTAGCAATGATTAATATGGGGAAAATTAAAATATCTTTTCATGAAGATACTCCAAAGGTGCCCTTTAGGTATTTGCTTCCTGGGATATTTAAGACCTGAAGATATATACTCTAATAAAAAAGTAATATTAAAATTTATGCCTAAACCATGCCCACCAGCCAATCAGAGTGGCTGTATGCAAATTAACTCAGCCAAGATGGAGGCCTGCAACGCAACTGCGGAGGCGGGTGCAGTGCAGGTGGCAGGGTGGGTGGGGCGCGATGGGCAGGTGATGGGCCTGGGTGTGTGGGGTGGGCAGGGTGCAATGGATGGGTGGCAGGCCATATGTTGGGCAGGTACAGGCTGGGCTGAGGGACCCCCCGAGTGCACAATATATTGTGCACGGGCTCCTAGTGTGTATGTGTGTGTGTATATGAATATATATATATATATATATATATATATATATATATATGCATTTTTTATGTTGGGTAATTGCAATTTGGACTTTTAAATCTAGAAATTCATGTCAAGGAATTAAAATCCAACCTTTCAAAGGCAATACACCTCAAACTTCTCATGCATACTCAGAAACAATATAAAAATATGTATCATTATAATGATTATGAATTTAAAAGAGATTTGCACATCCACATCTTTTTCACCTTTACAAGCCTGTGATGTATGTAATAGGATTTTCATTATTTTACAAATTTTATTGATGAGACAACCTGAAGTTCTGAGACATTAAGTAGTTTGCTTAAGGTTTTACATATGCAAGAAGCAGAAAAAGAACTTTAAATACTTGTCATTGTTAAGCTTTTGCACCCCCCAACAGTGAAATACATAGAGGGGTGAGCAAAGCATGCTTATAGCTGTTTGTATGGAAAATCTATAATAATAAAAGCATAATATGTTAATTAGACCAGACAGCTGAATGACCTTCTGGACAAAGACAGGGCTGAGGGCTGAGCCCTTTGCATGAACCTCATGCATTGGGCCTCTAGTATAGTAATACAATAATAATGCCAGAATAATCTCAGTTTTGCACATTCACAAATTATAATAAAAGTTACCCTTAGGCAATAAGAAGAGGAGATATTTCTTCTCTATGTATTTATACTTCCAAACTCAAGGTCATAACAGACACTCTCTTATCTCAAACTGATTATTCTCTGGCTTTCCTATCTCAGAGAAGAATGTCATACTTCGTTCCATTTAACAGGTCAAAACTTAAGTGTAATCCTTAAGCCTTTTTGTCTAAGCCATCCCTTAAATTCATGATATTTTCTTTCTAAATATCTTTTGATTCTGTCTACCCTATCTCCTCTGGCTCTACCTAAGTTAACACTTTCAATAATCCTCTCATATACTGTTGCAATATCCACTGTAGCTTCACAGTGCTATTATCTTTTCTTTTTGTATTGGACTAACATTTTTATAGATGTTACTTTCAGGTCTAGAAGCATGTCAGGAAATGACAGGTGGAATAAGAGTTATGATCTATGCACAGTATTATAAAAAGTTTAGAAAAATATGCTTTAAATCAATGAAACTTCATTATGATATCTGATAACTTCATTTTATTAAGCAACTAGGGGTCCAGTGCACAAAAATTTGTGCACTTGGGGCATGGTGGGGGGGGGTCCCTCAGCCTGGCCTATTCCCTCTTGCAGTCTGGGACACCTCGGGGGGGGGGGATGTCCACCTGCTGGCATGCCTGGCCAGTCTGGGTGAGGGGCTGAGAGCCATTTTCAGGCTGCCCACAGCCCCTTCAGGGTTCATGCACTGGGGGTGGGAGGGCTGGTGAGTGCAGGCCTGGACGTTTCCCACTGGAGGGCCCACGATCACACACACCTGGTGGGCCCCCACCACAGAGGGGACACACCTGGCGCAGAGCCAGGGGTGGATGCTGGTGCAGGATCTCTTGGTGGGGCCCTGCTGCTGAGTGAACACACCCAGGGTGGAGCTGGGCAGTGGACTGGCTTTGGATGTTCTGCACTGTGCAGCAGATGCTCCTGCACGCCCTGCAGAGGCCCCCGGGGGGTGGATGAAGGTAGCGGACCCTGGATGGGTGCTCCCACACAACCCTGAGGAGGCCCCCAGGGGGTGGAGATAGGCAGTGGACTTAGGAAGGGCACTCCTGGATGCCCCGTGGAGGCCCCCAGGGGCAGAGCCAGGCAGCTGCTCCTGGACACCCCACAGAGGCCCTCGGGGGGCAGAGCCAGGCAGTGGACCCAGGACAGGCACTTCTGGATGCCCCGAGGAGGCCCCAGGCCATGGAGGCTTCCAGTGCAGAGCCGCCCTGCCAGCCTCCATCTTGGCTGGGTTAATTTGCATACAGCCACACTGATTGGCTGGTGGGCGTGGCTTAGGTGTCCCGAATAAATGGTCAATTTCAATATTAGGCTTTTATTAGTTTAGATGGTATTTAATATAACTTATTTTAATTTTAGAGAGTATAACTCATTTATTCAAAAATATCATTAGAATTTAACTTAAAATATGCAAAATATAATTTTAGGTTTTCTGTTTTTCATAAATTAGGCCTGTTTTTGTTAGTTTTAAAAACCTCTCCAGTGGCTGATGTGGTTCAGAATATGAATGGATATTTACTAGGATGTTGTTCTTACTCAATTTCCATGAGATTTCAAACAACTTGAAAAATTATAAATCAATAGGCAACTAAAAATCAAATAAAAAATGTAGAAGAATTAGGTAGTGTTAGATATCTGAAATGAGAGCTATTAATATTGATATAGAATCAAACCCTGAATAAATATGCCATTTGATGTTTATATGGCTATTATTACCCTTACCAGATTTTGGAATAAAAAGAAAAAAACTTTGAGAACATAAATGAACTTAACACTTCTTTCTGACATATTGGTATATTTTTAGAGGATTTAAGATCCTTTTAGAATCTTCAGTTCTATTATTAAGAATATTCATTAAAATTCTACTTTAGATAAAAGAGAGTGTCAATTTCTGTGGTATAGCTGTTAATAGGTCATGAAAAAAATTTACTCTCATTGATCTTACAAAGTAAACATGACATCCATCCCTTTTATTAATAAATGTAACAAAACTTGGAAAATTTGATTAAGATTATTACCATTATTTAATACCTCTTAGTTATTTTCTCAAGAAATATCCCAATGACAGCTTTAATATGTTTCTTAGTAGAAAAGTCAGTGCTTGGGATTATGTTCAGGATTTTGACAGCTATATATATCATAGAGAGGTTGAAAGGTAGAAGACAGCTTCCAGAAATAATGAATACCTAGATATCTGATAGTCATCTTAAAATAATTTAGTTATACAGAGTTGGAAGGCAGCCAGGAACTGAAATTGAAGATGTAAAAATTGATAGAATAAGATAAGGGTTGTAAATCAAAAAAAATTTGCAAGCTATTGGCCTTATCTAATAAAAGAGTAATATGCAAATTGTCCATCACCCCAAGACACCTAAGCCATACCCACCAGCCAAGCCCATGCCTCCCAGCCAATCAGAGCTGCTGTATGCAAATTAACCCAGCCAAGATGGAGGCTGGCAGCCACGGAGCTAGAGCTTCCATTGCAACTGCCTGACTAGGCCGGCAGGCCTCTGCTCAAGCAACAATATTTTAATTATAGAAGCCATGGAGCTGAAGCAAACAGGAGGCTTCCATTGCCTGCCTAGGCCTCTGTTCAAGGTTACAGAGTTTTAATTATAGAAGATAAATAAACCCCAGAAACCTTATTCCAGCCAGCCTCCCTGGAACCTTGGGTCAATGGGAGCGGTGGGCAGCCTGAAAACGGCCCTCAGACCCTCACCCAGGCTGGCCACACACCCATGGGGTGAGGGTCCCAAATGGGGGGGCTTGGCCAGCCTGCAAAAAGCCATCAGCCCCTCACCCAGGCTGGCCAGGCATACCTGCAGGTGGACATCCCCTGAGAGGTCCCAGACTGGGAGAGGGCGCAGGCCAGGCTGAGGGACACCCTCTCCCCAAGTGCATACATTTTTGTGCACTGGGCCCCTAGTATAACAATAAGATTGAACAATGATTGACAAGACATAGATAGTAACTTGAGAAGATAGGGATGGAGATAATAGGATATAGTCACCAGATTAAACATATGGAGTTAGAATACTCAAGTAGATGTAAAGCAAAAAGATCCCCCATAAAAGTTATCTTGATGTAATATCTTGAGTTTTGATATTTTATGTAGATAATCGGCATAGAATACATTGAAGAAATATAAAGATAGAAAGAGTTTAATTTTGCCACAATGTCTTTATCCACTTATCCATCAAAAGCACTTAGTTTTCATATCTTGGCTCTTGTGAATAATGTTGCAATGAACACAGGGGTACATAAGTCTTCACCCATAAGTGTTTTCAAAATGTTTGGGTAGATACCCAGAAGATGGATTGCTGGATTATATGTTAGCTCTATTCTTAATTTTTTTGAGGAACCTCCATACTGTTTTCCATAGTGGATATACAGATTTATATTCCCACCAGCAGTGAATAAGGGTTCCTTTTTGTCCACACCCTCTCCAACACTTATTATATCCTGTGTTTTGGTTTTGTGTGGTTTTTTTTTCTCCTTCTGTGATAACTGCTTTTATTATTGTTATCATTTTCAAGACAGTACCCTACAAGTATTTTATTTTTCAGGCATATTCTTTTTTTTCTTTTGATATGAGGCAATGTATAAAACTTGTTTGTATTTTTATACACTAGCAATGAGCACTCACAAAATAAAATTAAGGAAATGATTTCAATTACAATAGCATAAAATAATAAATTAAAAGAATTGCAAGACCTGCATACTAAAAACAACAAAATTTTTCATTGAAAGAAATTAGAGGATACCTAAATATATGAAAAGGCATTTCAAGTTCATGACTTGCGAGGATTAATATTGTTAAATGATAATACTACCCAAGTTCATCAACAGATTCAATATAATCCCAATCATAATCTTAGATGCCTTGTTTGTGTAAATTGACAAATGACCCTAAAATTCATATGAAAATATAAGGGACTCAGAATAGCCGAAACAATCTTGAAAAAGAACGTATTTTCTACTCTAAACTCAGAGTATGAAAATTTAACAAGCATAAATGCTAGAACAAATACCCATAGAAATCATAATGGGAACCCCTTGTCTTGCTGATTTCTGTCTAATATAACAGGTGCTCCTTAAGTAGTGGTGAATGAGGAAATGTGGATTTTTCCCTCACCCACCCTAACAATTGCTTTTTTTTCCTATTATCAGATTGTAGATGCAAAATAATTAGCCATTTACATGCAATAAACATTAATACTTCACAAAAACAATTTTAAATATAATGTTACATGCAATAAACATTAATATTTCAAGAAAAATATTTTAAATATAATATTACCAAAATTGTACTAACATAGTATAATTTCAAAACAGTTGTAGGAAATATTAAAAATATGCAATAACGGGATTACTTCTATTATATTCTAAAATATTGTTTCCTCTGGCTCTATTTTTGTTCATCACTTTATATTGTTCATTATATTCTGCAAATGAGTGAGATCATGAGGTATTTATCTTTCTCTGACTGGCTTTTTTTGCTTAGCATAATGCTCTCCAGTTGTATACATGCTGTAACAAATGGTAAAATTCCTTCTTTTTTACAGCAGCATAGGATTTCATTGTGTAGATGTACCAGTTTTCTAATCCATTCATCTGCTGATGGGCACTTAGGCTGTTTCCAAATCTTAGCTATGGTAAATTATGCTGCTATGAACATAGGGATGCATATATCCTTTCTGATTGGTGTTTCTAGTTTCTTGGGATATATTCCTAAAAGTGGGATTACTGGGTCAAATGGGAGTTCCATGTTTAATTTTTTGAGGAAACTCCATACTGTTCTCCACAGTGGCTGCACCAGTCTGCATTCCCACCAGCAGTGCACGAGGGGTCCTTTTTCTCCACATCCTCACCAGCACTTGTCGTTTGTTGATGTGTTGATGATAGCCATTCTGACAGGTGTGAGATGATACCTTATTGTTGTTTTGATTTACATCTCTCAGATGATTAGTGACTTTGAGCATGTTTTCATATGTCTCTTGGCCTTCTGTATGTCCTCTTTCGAAAAGTGTCTATTTAGGTCCTTTGCCCATTTTTTTATTATCTTCCTTTTGTTAAATTGTATGAGTTCCCTGTAAATTTTGGAGATTAAACCCTTTGGAGATAACATTGGCAAATATGTTTTTCCATGCAGTGTGTTTTCTTGTTGTTTAGTTGATGGTTTCTTCTGCTGTGCAGAAACTTTTTATTTTGATGTAGTCCCATGTTTTTATTTTCTCCTTAGTTTCCTAGGAGTTGTATCATTAAATATATTGATACAACATATGTATAATATTTTGCTGCCTATGAATTTTTCTAAGATTTGTATGGTTTCCTGTCTTATATTTAAGTCCTTTATCCATTTTGAGTTCATTTTTGTATATGATGTAAGTTAGTGGTCTAGTTTCTTTTTTTTTTTTTTTTTTGCATATATCTGTACAATTTTCCCAGCACCATTTATTGAAGAGATTGTCTTGACTCCCTTGTATGCTCTTGCTTCCTTTGTCAAATATTAATTGAGCATAATGGCTTGGGTCAATTTCTGGGTCCTCTGTTCTGTTCCATTGGTCTATATACGTCTTTTCTTGTGCCAGTACCAAGCATTTTTGAGTACAGTGGCTTTTTAATATAGCTCGATATCTGGTATTGTGATCCCTCCTACTTTGTTCTTCTTTCTCAGGATTGCTGTGGCTATTTGAGGTCATTTTTTATTCCATACTAGAGGCCTGGTGCATGGATTCATGCATGGTGGGGTCCCTCTCAGCCTGGCCTGCACTCTCTCTCAGTCTGGGCCCGCTCAATGGATGTAGGCTGAAACCGGTAGTCTGATATCACCTGAGGGATGTAGTAGTGTGCAAAGTGGCAGGTGGCCAGGCGTCAAGCCACTCCCATTCATCCTAAACCCACAGTACCTGCTGCTGCTACCACTCAGTAGCACACTGTTGCAGTGGCCAAAGAGGCTTGCGCACTGCCAGCTGTGCTTGCAAGCCTTCAGTCCGGCATCCAGTGCTAGTCAGTCAGCTGAGCGGGGCTCCCACTGTGGGAGCACATTGACCACCAGGGGGCAGCTCCTGCATTGAGTGTCTGCCCTCTGGTGGTCAGGGTGCATCATAGCAACCGAACAAACGGTTGTTCAGTTGCTTAGGCTTATAAATGGAGAGGGGGATTTTTGGAGAATTTGTTCTAGGTCTGTGAAATATTTCATTGGTATCTTACTGGGGATTGCATTGAATCTATAGATTGCTTTGGGTAGTGTGGGCACTTTAATGATGTTGATTCTACCAATCCATGAACATGGTGTATTCTTCCATTTGTTTATGTCTTCCTCTATCACTTTTTTCAATGTTTTATAGTTTTCTCAGTATAGGCCTTTTACCTCCTTAGTTAAGTTTATTCCTAGGTATCTTAATTTTTTCATTGTAATGGTAAATGGGATTTTACTTATTTATTTATTTATTTATTTATTTATTTATTTATTTATTTATTTATTTTTAGTTTCTCTTTCTATGAGTTCATTACTGGTGTGCAAAAAAGCCATAGATTTCTGGGTGTTAATTTTGTATCCTGTTACATTGCCGAATTCATTTATTAAATATATTAGTTTTTTGATGGAGTCTTCAAAGTTTTCTATGTACAATATTATGTCATCTGCAAATAATGACAGTGTTGGTCTTTTCCAATTTGGTTGCCTTTTATTTTTTCTTGTCTGATTGCTAAAATCCTTAACAAAATCCTTAACAAATGGCATTCAGCAAAATATTAAAAAGATGGTACACCATGATCAAGCGGGATTTATTCCAAGGATGCAAGGCTGCTACAATATTCACAACTCAATAAACGTGATACATCACATAAACAGCACTTGCAGTGCTATATCGAACAGGTGTGGTAAAAGTGAGCATCCCTGTCTTGCTCCTGTTCTTAGGGGAAAGGGTTTTAGTTTTTGCCCATTGAGTATAATGTTGACTGTAGGTTTGTCACATAAGGCTTTTATTATGTTGTAATATACTCCCTCTATTCCAACTTCACTGGGAGTTTTTATCAAGAAAGAGTGTTGGATTTTCTCAAATGCTGTATCTGCATCTATTGATATGATGATGTGATTTTTGTCTTTCAGTTTGTTTATGTGATGTATCACGTTTATTGAGTTGTGAATAGTGTAGCAGCCTTGCATCCTTGGAATAAATCCCACTTGATCATGGTGTACTATCTTTTAGTATTTTGCTGAATTCCATTTGCTAGAATTTTGTTCAGGATTTTAGCATCTGTGTTCATCAGGGATGTTGGCCTATAATTCTTTTTCTTTATAGTGTCTTTATCTGGTTTTGGAATTAGGGTGGTGCTGGCCTCATAATAAAAGTTTACAAGTGTTCCTTCCTCTTGAACTTTCTGAAATAGTTTGAGGAGTATAGGTGTTAGTTCTTCTTTGAATGTTTGGAAAACTCCCCTGTGAAGCCTTCCAGACCTGGGCTTTTGTTTGGTTGGAGTTTTTCTGAGTACAGTTTCTATCTCATCAGTTGTTATTGGCTAGTTCAGGGTTTTTTATTCTTCCTGATTCAGTTTTGGGAGATTGTATTTTTTTTTTTTTTTTTGGAATTTGTCTTTTTCATTCACATTGTCCAGCTTGTTGGTACATCGTTGTTCACAGTATTTTCTTGCAATCCTTTGTATTTCTGTGGTGTCAGTGGTTATTGCTCCACTTTTGTTCTGATTTTATTTATTTGGGTCCTCTCTTTGTTTCTTGATGAGTATGGCTAAAATTTATCAGTTTTGTTTATCCTTTCAAAGAACCACCTCTTGGTTTCACTGAATCACCTCTTGATTTCACTGAATTTTTTGTATTGTTGTTTTTAGTCTCTATGTTATTTATTTCTGCTCTAATCTTTATTGTTTTCTTCCTTCTACTTACTCTGGGCTTTTCTTATTCTCTTACTGGCTTTTTAAGTTGTAGGGTTAGTTTATTGCTGATTTTTCATGTTTTTTTGAGGTATGCCTGTAATGCTATGAACTTCTCTTTCAAGATAGCTTTTGCTATGTCCCAGAAATATGGAGTTGTTCTGTGTTCATTTTCATTTGTTTCCAGGAAATTTTTGATTTTTCTCTTGATATTATTGGTAACCCATTCATTGTTTAAGAACACGTTATTTAGCCTCCATGTGTTTGAATGTTTTTGGATGTTTTTACTGTGCTTGATTTCTGATTTCATTCCACAGTGATCTGAGAAGATGCTTGATATTATTTCAATCTTCTTGAACTTGTAAAGACTTGTTTTGTGTCCTAGCATGTGGTATTATTATGAATGATCCATGTGCACTTGAGAAAAATGTATATTCTTTTGCATTGAGGTGAAATGTTCTATAAAGGTTAATTAAATCCATCTGATCCAGGTGTGCCTTTTAGAGTCTATTTCCTTGTTAAATTTTTGTCTGGAATATCTATCCAGTGAAGTCAGAGGAGTATGAAAGTCCCTTTAGCATTTCTCATAATGCTGTCTTGGTGGTGATGTACTACTCCTTTAGCCCTTTCTTTTTTTTTTTTTTTTTTTTTTTTTTTTTTTGGTCTGGGAAGCTCTTAATTTGACTATCTAATTTGAATGATAGCCTTGCTGGATATAGTAATCTTGGTTTCAGATCCTTGCTTTCCATTATCTTGAGTACTTCAGGCCATTCCCTTCTGTAGAGTTTCTGATGAGCCTTATGGGAACTCCTTTGTAGGTAAAGTTTTATTTTCTCTTGCTGCCTTTAAGATTATCTCTCTTTGTCTTTAATTTTGGTATTTTAATTATGATTTGTCTGGGTGTTGGCCTGTGTGGGTTCTTCTTGTTTGGGGTTCTCTGTGCCTTCTGAACTTGTGTGACTTTTTTCCTTTACCAGGTTAGGGAAGTTTTCTGCCATTATCTCTTCAAACACCTTCTCTATACTTTTCTCCCTTTATGACTCTTATGGCACACCTGCTATTCTAATATTGTTACATTTCACATTGTGCCACAGCTCCTTAAGCTGTCCTCCTGTTTGTTTGTTTTTTAATTAGTGTGTTTTGTTTATTTTTTTTCTTTTTGGTTCTCTTATGGAGTGATATTTTGGTTCTCTTATTGATATTTTCAACTCTATCTGCTAATTCTATGACTTGATCCTTAGCTTTCCCTAATCTGCTATGTATTCCTCCCAGTGTGTTCCTTATTTGTGTTATGTCATTCTTTATCTCAGACTATTCTTTTTTCATAGTTACTATATATTTATCACGATGTTGAGCATTTTTACTATCATTATTCTGAACTCTGTTTTGATAAATTTCTTATCTCTGCTTTATTTATCTCTTCTTTTGGAGAATTCTTTAGTTCTTTTATTTGGGGTTGTTTCTTTAACACCTCATTTTAGCTTTCTGTTTGAGTACCTGACTATGTATTAGGTAGATCCTCTACACCTCAATCTCTAGTGCAGGGCAGTGTTAAAGGCTGTTTCTAATTAGAACAGGCATAGACTCAAAGTCTCCAGAGACCACTTCTGCCTACAGACTGATAGGATTCTGACTTGAGTTGACACCCAGACAATCATTCTTATGTGTGGCCAGAGTTATTTTCAACAGGATGGGGCAGTTGCTTCTGCCTGGTGGCTAATTGTTATTTTTAATCTCTTAAGTGGCCTCAGGGCAAGGTGTTTTCCTATAGTGTTTCTCAACTGTCTCCCTTCAGGCAAGGCGAATGTCTTTGTGGGAAAGATGTCCTCCACTGAGTAAGGAAATGACTCAGTCTAGGAAATTTAGGGTGTCTGCCTTCTGAGCTCTATCCCTGAGTCTCCAGTCCTGGCTTCTGCTCTCACAGTTCCTCCATTTTACCTTTCCTCTGCAGGAGCATAAGGTGGGTGGCTCCACAGGGAATTTTGGCTCTTTAAGAAGGTACCTAAATTTTCAGCTGTTACTCTCTGGCAGACAGCACCTCTCTGCTTTTCATAGCCAGTTTTAGTGCTCTCTGCTGGGGGAGAGGGGCAGCTTGGTGATTAGATCCCAGAGTTCTCAGTGGCAACCCCCCACAGCTGAGATATCTCTCCCAGACTTTAGTTGCTGTCTGTGGGCACCTGCCCAGCCCTTTCACACCTCTGTCCCTCCTGCCCATCTCTATGTGGTCTCCACTTTCAGTCCTCAGGTATCAGGGTTCTCTCCTGAGAAATTTCCATTGATTATTCAGTAAGTTTTTCTGTATTTTAGTTGTAATCCCAGTTTGTTCCTGGGAGCATGTCCATGCAGCATACACTTACTCTGCCACCATTTTTAATCTCCTCCAGGCATATTCTGATTGGACAAAAACCATTGCTTCTACACTTCAATAAGAGAGATAGGGTCCAGATTGATAGTGTTTTGAAAGAAAGTGGCTAGAGTATGGACAAAACTGAGACAGCCAGATGGAAGTGGGCAGTTGGTGCTATTGGTGATAGCAGCAGCCATTAGCTATATCTTGTATTATTGATAATAGCCATTCTAACAGGCACAGCTCATTGGTAGCTCATTGTGGTTTTCATTTGCAAATCCCTTATAGCTAGTGAATTTGAACATCACTTTCATATTTTTGTTAACAACTTGTATGTCTTCCTTGGAAAAGTGCCCACTGCCCATTTTTTTAACCAAATTGGTTTTGTGTTGCTGTTGTTTGAGTTATACGAGCTCATTATATATTTGGGTTATTAGCCTTTTATTGGAGGTATCATTTGAAAATATTTTCTCCCATTTGGTGAGCTGACTTTTTGTTTTATTGATGTTTCTTTTGCAGTGGAAAGCTTTTTAGTTTGATGTGTTTCTATTCATTTATTTTCCTTTTACTTCACTTGTCTTTGGGATCAAGTTCACAAAAACTCATCTGAGATCAAGGTCCATAAGTTTAGTGCCCATGTTTTCTTCTTTGTATTTTATTACTTAAGGTCTTAAATTCAAGTATTTAATCCATTTTAGTTAATTTGTGTCTATGGTATCAGATAGCTGTATAGTTTCATTCTTTTGCATGTGGACTTCTAATTTGTCCAATACCATTTATTAAGGAGACTGTCCTTTTTGCATTATATGTGTTTGAAATTTATATAATTCATTTTTAAAAGAAATCTCAAAGGTTGTTAGATACAGATTAGCTCAGAATGAGTCTGAGACATTTTGTTTATTAAATACATTTACATAGTTATAATATCATTATTTATAGGATTACTATACATTTAATGATGGCTGGATATGTTTTCCAAGCTGCCTTATAAAACAAAATATATCACTAAAATATAGGAATAGAAGTGTGAAAGATTTATTTTGAATTCTGTATATCTCACACATGATATACACATTTTGTAAATCTGGAAATTATTTCAGTTATCAAACTTATACGATGCAGATTTATATTTTGTGCTCCATCTGTTGATTACATGCTGTTGTTTGTATGCTACTTATTCTTGATATCAAGCAGGATAAATATATATATATATATTTTTTTTCTTCCTAAGAAGAATATAATGGGGAAGTTGAATAAGTGGGAGAACAATACTATATATTGATTCACTTCTCTAACTTTAGTGCTTGTTTTATTCTTCTTTAAATGATAGACTCTTGATCTTTGATAAATGGCTGGCAAAATTTTTTGGTTCCCTATGCTTCTGAAATAGTACATAGAAAGATTTTCTTAACCGACAGTGAGCTCCCTGAATCAGAGTATGTCTTTGTACTCTCCACAGTCCTGATACATTTGTTTTTGTTTTAAATGTAGCAACAGATTAGGACAACAGGTTTTTTTTGTTTTTGTTTTTTGTACACTGAGACACAATCAGGGCAGGTAGAAGGACGATCATGTAACAATCTCTATCTGTTCCTTGGGAAAATTTTCCATGTTTCAGTCCAGAAGAGAGATGATTCCAAATATAAAACATGAAGCAAAAGGAAGATAAAAAGTGAGCAGTCAGTGTACAACACAAAAATGCTTGTGCACTCTAACACTAAGTTTTTTAAGTACAGTCAAGCATCGTTTAATGATGGGATAGGTTCTGAGAAACGCATCATTAGGAGAATATGATAGATTATGGTATAGTCTAGTCTACAAATTGTGCAGCAGATACAGCCAAATCTATTTGTTTACAATGTTAAAAGTAAAGGCTAGCCCTAGCTGGGTTTGCTCAGTGGATAGGGTGTTGGCTGGCAGACTAAAGGGTCCCAGGTGCGAATTCCGTCAAAGGCACATGCCCAGGTTGTGGGTTCAATCCCCAGTGTGTGGAATGCAGGAGGCAGCCAATCAATGATTCTCTCTCATCATTAATGTTTCTCTCTCTCCTTCTCCCTTCGTCTCTAAAATCAATAAAAATATATTTAAGAAAAAAAATAAAGGCTAGACCTGAATATGATCATGAATGTACTGCTTTTATCTGGATGGTGAACCCAAGAGTCATTGCATAATATGAAATTGAGTGTCAAGTCTGTGAGTGCTGATGGGATGGTGTTACCAAGCAAGGTCGTCTGCCGAATGGGTATAGGAGTCAAACTCTGACACCAGCTTTTGAGGAAAAGAGCGAGCTTTGCCAGGCCAGCATGGCTCAGTAGTTGAGCATCGACCTGAGAACCAGGAGGCCAAAATTTGATTCCTGGTCAGGGCACATGCCTGGTGTGGGCTCGATCCCCAGGGTGGGGCATGAAGGAGGCAGCCAATCAATGATTCTCATAATTGATGTTTCTCTCTCTCCCTTCCTCTCTTCCTCTCTGAAATCAATAAAAATACATGTTTTTAAAAGAAAAGCCTTTATTATTTGTGGAGACAGGACACACTGCTCCAAATTGCCTCCCTGATCCAAGGTAGGTTTATAAGGGGTTAAGAGGGAACAGCTATGCAGAAGTGCTGGCAGGGCAAGTTTTCATTGAAGAGTTTTGGAACTTGGCTGTTTATGAAGGGGCTTTAGAACTGGATCTTCCTAGATGGAGGACTCTTCACTTCTGAAAGCGTTCACTCCATGACCTGGGTTCAAGTGCAGGTCATGTCCCCAGCCTTTGGTTCTTTGGGGAAGGTGAGGCATTGGCTCCTAGCCTAGCTGGTTCATACATAGTAAAATAACTCAATGATTGTATTCATCACAGTTCTGCTTTAAGGAGCAGAGTTAGAGAATGAGTTTTAAGCTGGCCAGTGCGATTTGTGTGCTGTTTCAGAAGCAGCTAAAGGCCTTTTGCAAACTACATAAGCTAATTGTGGAGGAATATTACTTATCAGTATTCACTTGGCCTCCTTATGGATAAAAGTCCTTTGAGGCATTAATTTCCAGAATAGGGAGTTTTCATCCATACTCAATAGGATGTCCTTAGGCAATAGGAATATGTTTTTGCTTCATTAAAATCTTATATGTGTTCCCTCACTGACCAAATGTTGTTATTCAGTCACAACTGGATAGTGTAAGACAGGACAAAAGACAATAAAAATATTTTATGTAATAGAGATCAAAAAGAACTTTTAAGAATAATGTATTCTAAACATCTTAATTAATGAGATACATACCAAACAGAAAATATAAAAACACAAGGGGTAAAATTAAATTGAAACAGATGTATTCCATCAGGACTCCTTGGACCCACATAATTACAACTAAAGAAAGAGACTCTTGGCCAAAAGCAAATGGCTAATGAATCCATGATATAAAACTGCCACAGCAATATCTGCCCAAGGCTGGAAAATTCCTTGGGAGAAATTATTGGATAAGAGATTGGTAAGAGCATGATGGACTCTGTGGGGCTACACTCCTGGCTTGGACTTCAGCTCAAGGTCCTGTGCTATTGCTCTGATCAGGTATGGAACTCCAGATGATTGTCCCCCAAATAAAGGAAATAACTATAAAGAAACCAAAGAAGTTAATTATTTCCTTCCTCTACTCTTATTTTAGTTACATCCAAGAAATTCATATTTAATTATTAAAACCGTTTGTTTGTTTGTTTTTTCCATCCTGGAAGGAATTGAGAGGAAAAAGTACTTTTCTTGTGTATAATATGGAATAGAGCGATACAATGATTCTTTTTATTTCGTCAACTTTCACTAGTTAAGCTATAAACTGGAACAACGTTTTCTGATCTTGATTATCATATCATCCTCATTAAACTGTGCTATTTCTATTTGCTTGCACACTTGAGTTCAGAAAACACTTAAACCCTGGTGCCCTAGTGTGTAACAGAGCTACAAGAGAAGTCAGTGTCACTAATAAAGAGCTTCGGTGTCACTTGACAATTCTGTAATACATTTCTTGTTTGTTTTGTAAATTAGTATAAAACACAAGATAAACATCCCCAGGAGTTTGGTAGCATTGTCTTCAAATGAAGAGTTTCATAAGTTCCATATCATTTGCTAAAACAACAGTTGTTAAATTATTTGACTTTTTTCTTTATGTCCTTTGCCCTAACAATGGGGAGAAATCAAAATTAAAAGCCCCTTTACAGCAGATGGTCCAATGAGTCCCAAAGAAAGAGGGGAAAAAAGACTCACTGTCTTCTTTTAACTTGGAGTGTCTTTTGTTGCATGAGAAACATGAGTTTTTGCATATGAATAAATTATCCTGACCACAAGGAGTTTCATTAATATCACATCAAAATCTTATCTAGATATTTTCAAAGGTCACATCCTGTATTTTGAATGTCTTTCTTACCTTTAAATGGAGAAAAAATGGTGAAGTATGTTCTATATGGTTTTAACTTAAAGGTTTACATAATTCAAATCTGTGCATTATCAAGTTTATGTGCAGTAAATATAACCGATGTTGTTGACTATGTTAAATAGGTTTCCCACCATTTCCAGGAATAATATTTTAAAGGGAAAAAAAGTATATAGCAGTCACTATAATAAAACTCACTCATAACTTGGAATTCTTATTGCACAACATTTGTAATATTGACCTAATGAAATGAAATTGTCTTAACAGTCATTACCAAAGAAAATATTTAGCCAAGTACATGGAGTTGAGTTGCACCGGCATTTTAAAAGGAATAAGAAATTTGTTAAAAGTATGTTCACACATAGGACTCAAGGGAACTTATTTTGAGAGAAATTTGAAGAAGGTGTTTTCACGAACCACTTAAAATTCACTGTTGTGGTGTATCATACAGTATGTTGTTTTTGGGTTATTTTGGTTTCCCTAATGTGCTTTGTTGTTCTCACTCTTGAGTAAGAAACTGATCTTTTCATTTATCATATTTCTTGTGTTATTTAATTAGGGAATGTTATGAAACATTTTTTATCATATGAAAAAGTCCATTTGCCAGTATATACATACTTTTGACAAAATATAAGCTTAACATGTACATTTTACACTAATAATCAAATTTAACTCTACTATTGTACCTCAAAACATTCTAGTTTTATTTATACACTAGGGGCCAGGTGCACAAAAATTTGTGCACTTGGGGGGTCCCTCAGCCTGGCCTGTGCCCTCTCGCAGTCTGGGCCTCCTCAGGGGATGGCCAGCTGCTGGCATGCCTGGCCAGCCTGGGTGAGGGGCTGATGGCTGTTTGCAGGCTGGCCAAGCCCCCCAGTGTGGACCCATAACCTATTGGGGTGTGGCAAGCCTGGGTGATGGGCTGAGAGCCATTTTCAGGCTGCCCACAGCTCCCATTGACCCACGGTCCCAGCGAGGCTGGCTGAACTCAGGTTCTGGGGTTTATTTATCTTCTGTAATTGAAACTATTCCTTTAAGCTGAGGCCTAGGCAGGTAACAAAGCCTCCTGTTTGTTTCAGTTCCCTGGCTTCTATAATTGAAACATTGTTACCATGAGCAGAGGCTCAGCCAGCCTAGGCAGGCAGTTGCAATGGAAGCCTGCTGTTTACTCTAGCTCCGTGGCTGCCAGCCGCCATCTTGGCTGGGTTAATTTGCATACAGCCACTCTGATTGGCTGGTGGGCATGGCTTGGCTGGTGGGCATGGCTTAGGTGTCCCAGAGAGACAGTTAATTTGCATATTTCTCTTTTATTAGATTAGATTATCTGCTAATTTGCACTTAAGCATATACAATTAGGATAGGTCCATATTTTTACCTACTGCTATTTGTATTTAAGAACTTCCTTTATGAACATAACTGTATGGATAGGCTAGGTTATGTTAACAAAGCCAATATTTCAGTTACTTAAAATAGCAAAAGCTATTTCTTACTCATTCTGTGTGTGTGTGTGTGTGTGGAGAGAGAGAGAGAGAGAGAGAGAGAGAGAGAGAGAGAGAGAGAGATGAGATATTTTTAAACTGTTTAAGTTACTAACCAAACCTTATTTGTGGAAAAATATTTGTCCCTAATATCAAATACTCAAAAATTTCTTGTTTATGTGAAAGAGAGAAAGGCCATCTACCACTGACACAGTACCCCAAGGGCAGTACGTCCAAAGAACCATCTGGTAAATGTAACAAATACTGTATTATTGCTTATCTTTGGTTCCAAATTTCATACCTTTGTGAGTTGAGTTTGGACTAGCTAAACTCCTTTAACATAGCTAAATAAGACAAGTCTTCCCCACAGTCCTTTTCTCCTCACCCCATTCTCAAGTCCTTGGGTTGCCAAGGTGGGACACCTCCCATAATGGGAAGCTCAGGTTTATCTGATTGCATTACTCAGGGAGTTCTAAAGAATAAAGAGGGGGAGATGGATCCAAAATAGCTAATCTAATAAAAGAGGAATATGAAAGTTAACCATCTCTCTGAGACATTTAAGCCATGCCCACCAGCCAAGCCATGCCCACCAGCCAAGCCATGCCCACCAGCCAATCAGAGCAGCTGTATGCAAATTAACCTAGCCAAGATGGAGGCGGGTGCTGTGCAGGCAGCAGCGGGCGTGGAGCAGGCAGAGGCAGGTGGCTGGGCTCAGGCTGAGTAGGAGGCAGAGCCAGCAATCAGTCCAGAGCAGGCGATCAGCATGGCCAGTGGGGCTCAGGCTGAGGAGGAGGCAGAGCCAGGGATCGGACCCAGAGGCAGTGACCAGCATGGCCGGCTGGGCTCAGGCTGAGGAGGAGGCAGAGCCAGCAATCAGACCCAGAAGCAGTAACCAGCATGGCCGGCTGGGCTCAGGATAAGGAGGAGGTGGAGACAGCGATTGGACCAGCATGGCTGGCTGGCTCAGGCTAAGGAGGAGGCGGAGCCAGGATGGGACCCAGAGGCAGTGACCAGCATGGCCGGCTGGGCTCAGGATAAGGAGGAGGTGGAGCCAGCGATGGGACCAGGAGCAGGCGACCAGCATGGCCTGCTGGGCTCAGGCTGAAGAGGAGGCAGAGCCAGCAATGGGGACCCCAGAAGCCCCACCAGCATGGCAGGCTGGGCTCTGGCTGTGGAGGAGGTGGAGCTAGCCATTGGGACCCTGGAGGCGGCCACCAGCTGCCTCATCCAGCCCCTCACCCAGGCTGGCCAGGCACCCCAGCAGGGACCGAAACCCTTACTGGGCTTTGGGCAGCCTGAAAACTGCCCTTAACCAGGCTGGCCCCATGGGGTGAGGGTCCCCACTGAGGGGGTTGGCCAGCCTGCAAACAGCCATTGGCCCCTCACCCAGGCTGGCCAGGCATGCCAGAGGTAGACATCCCCCAAGGGGTCCCAGACTGTGAGAGGGCACAGGCCAGGCTGAGGGACTCCCCCGAGTGCACAAATTTTTGTGCACCGGGCTACTAGTCTAATCTAATAAAAGAGTAATATGCAAATTGACCCTCACTCCATTATACCCACAAGCCATGCCCACCAACCAATCAGGAGAAAATATGCAAATTAACTCAATTAAGATGGCAGAGCCCAGTCTGCCTCAGCTCCACAACTGAAGTAGTCAGGCCTGTTAGTCAGGGAGATGGTGGGGGAGGCAGGGGAGGGGGGCCGGGGGGCAGAGCCATCAATCGCAGGAACCTGGGAAGGGGTGGAGCCAGCCATCACAGGTGTTGGGGGGGTCTTCTGCCCAGGCCTGCATCTTAGGCCAGAGGCTACAGGCCTGGAGAGGGGTGGAGCTGGGATTGGAGGGGCAAGTGTGGAGCCAGTGATGGGAGGGAACTACAAAGGAAACACCTTTTCTTAACGCTCATTGGCTAAGCTCCCTATATGCCACTGGTAATATTCTTAGTAACTTGGGTAATAAGAACCCAAAAAGGTGATCTGGGTTTTTCCACCACACACCTGGAGAAATAAAATGAAGGTCTTCTGCTGGAGGGCTAAGAAATGTCACTTCCTGCCCTGGCCAGTTTGGCTCAGTGCATAATGCCTCAGCCTGCTGACTGTAGGGTCTGGGTTCAATTCTGACCAAGGGCACGTACGTAGGTTGCAGGCTTCTCCCTGGCCGGGGCCCAGGTCAGGGCTCATGCAGGAGGCAACCAATCAAAGTGTTCCTCTCACTTTGATGTTTCTCTCTGTCTTTCCCTTCTCTTCCACAGTCTCTAAAAACCAATGGAAACATATCCTCAGGTGAGGATAAAAAAGAAAGAAATAAAGACACATCTTGAAAATGCCTAAAGAAAGTTGTCATTTTTTCATTGTGAAGGGACTGGAGTCCGTGTTGATGAAAACACCTTGGTGGCTGTGGTGACTGGCAGTGGCTGTAGCAGAGGAGTGATGGGGCTGGTGGCTTCCCCTGATTAGCCTGGTCACCTACCACGAAGGGAGGCCAGACTGCAGCTTAGGCCCGCTCCCCAAGGGGATCAGGGAGCAGGCCTAAGCCGTTAGTAGGACACCCCCTGAGGGCTCCCAATATGTGAGAGGGGGCAGGCTGGGCTGAGGACCCCCCCCCCCCCCGTGCATGAATTTCATGCACCGGGCCCCTAGTAAAAAATAAAACAGAGGTGCCAAAATAGTGGAAAGGCAAGAAACTAAAAATGTTTCAACTGATAGCAACTACTAAATTTGTGATTTCAATTAGTTCAAGATCCATACCAAAACTCCTTCTCTGAGCCTTGCTAGTCTTTTTGGAATCTGGAGTGCTTGTTTAAAATTCTCTGCATTTTGTTTGACCACAACTTCAATGCCATCATAAGTAGGGAAACCTATTTGGTGTGTTACCTCTTAACACAGGGGGCACACTTTGACGCCCAGTAGGTTCAGGGACTCTAGGCTACAAGGAGTGCAATTAACCTTGAAACATGAGGAGGACAAGAGGAGACAGAGGCAAAGAGAGAGTTTATGGGCATCAAGAAAAGGACTTGAATTCCCCTGCAGGATTTAATTCTTGACTTTTCAGGATTAATGTTTGTGCTAGGACTAATTTACCTGCTAGTTCATAGACATACTAGTATAGTAATTACTTTCGGGATGAAGAACACTGAATATTTTAGATTCTTTTTCGCTACAGTTCATACTCCTTCCCCTTTGACCTCCCATTACCGAAGTATTTTTGTTGATAATCTATGGTTTTAATCATGCTGACAAGATACTCCAGGAAGTAATTTAATGGAGGTCAAATTATTATGAGGTGATTGCCTAGATTAGTATATTTATGTAACGAACTCTGGCTTTCCTTGAAATAGAAAAACAGTAAGAGTGGTTCTGAAAAAACAGAAACAAGAACCACCACTCTCCTTCCCTCTACATCTCTCCAAAAAAGTGATTTGAAGAAAATGTAATAATTATTTTCTATTAGTGACCTGGTGCATGGATTCATTGAAAGGAAATTAATTAGGTGGCTAGTGGGGCAGGACTGTGCAACATGGGCTGGCCATGCCCTGGGCACAACCTCTCATGGTGCCTTCCTGGCCAGCTGCTGTACCTGGGGTGGCACCGTGGCTCAAAGGGTGTTTGTGAAGTGAGCAGGGTTCCTCCAGCAGGTGGGGTTCCTTGATTTGGCCTGCAGGGATCGGGTCAAAACTGTTCTCTAATATCCCCCGAGGGGTCCCGGAGTGCAAGAGGAATCACAAGGAATTGGGCTCCTTCTTTTCTGGTTCCAGGGTGCGTCACCTGAGAACCACAGGTCAGCAGCTCCTGCATTGAGCATCTACCCCCTGGTGGTCAGTGCACATCTTATCTTTTGGCTGGTTAGATGCTCTCTTAGCCTTTTATATATGTAGATAGACTAGAGGCCCAGTGCACAAAAATTTGTGACTGTGGGGCGGGGGGGGGGGGGCCGTCAGCCCAGCCTGTGCCCTCTTGCAGTCTCCCTCAGGGGATGTCCACCTGCTGGCTTAAGCCCGCTACCTTGGGGATTAGGCCTAAACTGGCAGTTAGACATGCCTCTGGCAGGCTAGGAGCCCTCGGAGGATGTCCACTTGCCAGCGGGGAGCAGGCCTAAGTTGCAGTCAGACATCCTTAATGATGCTGAGGAGGCAGAAGAGGCTCCCAACATCACCTCTGTGCTGGCAGCCTGGCTTGTGGCTGAGCAGAGTTCCCCCTGTGGGAGCACACCGACCACCAGGCAGCAGCTCATGCATTGAGCATCTGCCCCTTGGTGGTCAGTGTGTGTCATAGTGACAAGTCATTCTGCTGTTAGGGTCTATTTGCATATTACCCTTTTATTATATAAGATAGAGGCCTGGTGCACAGGTGGGGACCAGCTGGTTTGCCCTGAAGGGTATCCCAAATCAGGGTGGGGGTCCTGCTGGGGTACCTGGCCAGCCTGGGTGAGCAGCTGAGGGACACTTTCAGGCTGGCCACAGTCCCTTCAGGGGGGGTGGGTTGCTGGCAAGCCTGGGTGAGGGGATGAGGGCCGTTTTTAGGCTGCCCACAGCCTCTTTTGGGGGGGGGGGGTCCTGCTGGGGTGCCTGGCCAGCCCGAGTGAGGGGATGATGGCCATTTTTAGGCTGGACATGGTCCCAGGCTGGAAGCAGGTATCTGGGATTTATTTATCTTCTATAACTGAAATTTTGTAACCTTGAACAGAGCCCAGGGCAGGCGGGAAGCTTGGCTTCCTCAATCGCTGGGGGCAACATAAGCCTCCTGCTTGTTCCAGCTCCATGGCAGCTGCTATCTTAGTTTAGTTAATTTGCATACTTGCTCGTGGTTGGCTGGTGGGTGTGGCTTGTGGGTGCAGCAGAGTGACAGTTAATTTGCATGTTTCTCTTTAATTAGTGTAGATAATTTACAGATGCTCTTTCAATTTCCTATTTCATTATTAGAATTCTGAGATTTTCAGTGTATAGTATTTTAAATTTTATAACTATAATTAGTAGACTTTAAGCTATGGGTGGTGATGCAGTAGAGAAACCAAATAAAGTTTTAAAAATCAACTTTTAATGGCAACAGCAGTTCATACAATTAAATTAGCAATTCAGCGAACTGCATCTTTTATAAATTCCAAGCTCTGACACATCATGGGGTGATTTTATAGCCTACTGTTTTCACATCCTTGTCGATATCTTGAATTAGTCAAGCATCTGTTGCCCCAATGAAATCAGATATCTAATTCACAATATTTATTTTCAGCATTGAAGTTGTGGTCTAATTGCTTCTATATATTTATACAAGTGAAACAATTTTTTGAATATTTTCTCATTATTATTTCTTATTTGTATTGTTATGAAAAAAATTATGAGGGACTGTTATTTTTTTCTTCAAATGGGTCTGTCAAAAGACTTATTTTTTCAATATTTTCATTTACTTACTTTCTCTTTTTTGCTAGAAGAATACTATGCAAGTCAAAGAGAGGACTTATTCTAAAACATAAAGGAGTAAATTGTCAAGTCATCATTAACTGGTGCTTTCATTGCCTCATTCGCTACTGTCTGGGTTCTATATCATAGTCCCTTCAAAATAATGCATAGCCCCAAATGAAAGAGTTAGCCTAAGGAATCTAGATAATCTTTACTCAGAATATTTTAAAAATATTTGGGTGAGATCAAAGATATTAGGCATATTACACAAACCAAACAAACCAGTTTTAAAACCCATGCTTCCCAACTGTTAATGAAATGACTCCAGTCAACATATTTTTATTAAGTTGTGATTCTCTTAATAACATAAGAATGAATGAAACTTGAATATTTTCAAATACATTTCCTAAATTCAAAGCATTAGGAAGACAGTCTTGACATGTATTCCTTTTTATATTAAGCTAAACAGCTCCTTTTTGAAATACTTTAGATTAAAATTTTAAAGCTGACAGAAAAGTGACCAGTATGTAAAAGGTAATAGATATATCCTGCTTCAAATTTTGTTCACATGTCATGTGACTATCTAATGGACTATTATGTAGTGCAAGATCGTTTTTCTTAATGCTAATACCTTTTTTATAGGGGAAATATAAAACAGATACTGCCCCTCTCTCCTGCCAAAAAAAGTTGTTGTATACAACCATGGGAGATTTCGAGTTCTGAAATTATTCTCTCCAGATAAAGATTACATTAATAAAGTATTGACTGTGTAAAGGCAAAGGACTTTAAAATAAAAGTAAATACTATCCATGGTTTCTAAATTCAATAGAAAATTATCAAGATGTTTCAACTAATTCAGGTAGCTTAATAAACAAAGTGTGATGTCAGGTATATTTAACAAGACCACAGACAATTCTAAAAACGGCTAATTACTAAAGGGCTAAGAGGACAGAGAGAACTGGGAAAAGTACCTGGCAGTACCTTTAATAAGAAGTTTTCTTATTAAAATCTTCTAGTTTGACGAGGATGATCTTATTACTTACAAAGGGAAGAAACTCAGGCTTGCCTATGAGCTCGTAGTCAAACTCAGGGAGAGATGCTACTTGAATCTGGGATTTCTGCATGTGGAACCCATATGTGCATTTACTCATTGGAAGATTTCTCAGAAGAGAAACCAAAGGAAGAAACAAGCGAAAGCAAAATTGCTAAGGAGACTTTTCCCCTCTCCTTTCAAACTGAAGAATTGCTAAGGCAAGCGGGGAAGGAATGAAGAAGAAAACATTGTGTTGAGGACTCAAAAATAAATTGGCAGCTTCTTGAAGAAGCAAAAACAAACAAACAAACAAAAAACCCAAAAAACAAAAACAAACAAAAAAAGGATAATGGAGGCTGGGGACCTTACAGATTCATTAAATAAGGCTTCACACATGGCATGTTCCTTGTTTGTGTCTTTTGAGTTTTGGAGTTCAGTAATCTTTCCCGTAGTTTTATTTCTTTTAGGTTTGTTGTATCAGTTCCGTGTGTGTATTGATTTTTGCATAAGTCAGACAGGAAGAGCCAAGGACTTATCTTGCGGGAAACACATGAATAGGAGAAATGTCGGATATTTCCCTTGTTTACTCGGACTGCCTAAATCTAGGTTGTTTTGCAAGATAAATGGAGACATATTAAAAATGTTAAGTGTATATTTGAGCAAAGATCAATTTAAATCAGGCAGCATGCAATCTGGTAGATAAAAAGGAGCTCTGAGAAGCTGTACGAAATGAAACATTTTTATAGCCAGAAGAGAATGGGGAAGGAAAGTTATAGGAAGCAGAGAAGTAGGCTGCTTGTGGCAAAGTTACTTTCCTCTAGTCTAGGGGGTGGCGAGGGTGATTCCTGACTGACTGGTTTAAGAGTACATTTCTAGTTAAGACATGGCTTTGGTGATGTGGGACTTAGCATAAGCAACTCCATTTTGGGCCTGTTGTCTTGTTTTTAACAATTCCCCTCCTTCTGATCAGATTATCCACCACACAGGAAAATGTCGTCAATATTTAAGGCATTGGCATTATTCGTGCTACTGATTTGGAGTTCTCCATTATTTTTTGCTGAGTCTCTGTAGGGTATTCACAGTAATAATGTCGGGTTTACATTTTTAAGTCAATGATTTTCTTTGCTCTTTTTCTGATGTTCTAATCTTAGGAGATCATCTTGGTGATTACTGGCTGTGAACATGTGTTTACAACTTTTGAGGTACAAACGAAGACTAATTATAGGCATGACTAGAGGCCTGGTGCATGAATTCATGCACACAAGGGGTCCGGCCTGCCCACCCTGATTGAGGCCGTCTCCATGGGTCAGGGGGAGGGGATGAGAAAGGTTGGCCAGCTGGCCCCGCCCCGCCCCCTGGTCAAACTCCTGGTAGAGGGGAAAATTTGCATATTAGCCTTTTATTATATAGGATAATTCTCAATGTCTGAAATCCATTTCAGAGCCAAACCTATTGGGATAAAGTAAGTTTAAAAAAGACCCAGTTTTAAGGAGTCATGTTCTTAAACCAACTGGCTTCTTCTTATGTAACTGAGTCTCAACTTCCTCAGAAGTGGCAATCCAACATATGAAGTTACCTTTCTTGCTCACAAATTTTTGTAATAGAGATAACATGAGCTTATTTGACTTTTCATAAACCTAGGTGGAATAAAGTAATATATTTAATTCTAATAACTCTAAAGACATGCCTACTTTGTTTAAACTAACAAACTAGAAGTTTATCTTAGATCTAGTGACCTTGACAAACATTTGGTAAGACTTAAAGTCTTTGCTTTCTAGGTCGATTCAAGATTAAAAATTTAAAACAGAATAAAACCTTTTATAATCTGTCATAAAGAGCAGCCCAAAAGTCCAGGAATATTTTGTCCTGTTAGCAGATGAAAGAAAATTAGCTTTACATAAGTTTACTGTTTTCATTATGTGTTTTTAGTAGTCTCTATATTTTTGAGGGTATATACTTGATTACAATAGAGCTCTTTAAAAATTAATTTTGGCTGTACCATTCAGAAGAAGAAAAAAATGACCCACTTTAACATATAAGTATGCATAGATGTACAAAAATATATAGACCAATGCAACTAGAGATCTTGTAGCTTTCATTTTAAAATCTTAGCCATGAGATAGGTACAACAATGCAAAACTCACTAGTTTAAAAAAGAACAGTTCGATAAAAACTGTGTTTCTGGCAGATGGGTAATTTAAGGTTACTCGATCAAGTGACAGATGGCTGAAGATTTTTGCTAATATTTGTGAAGGAGATTTTTAAGGTTTTTGTTCTTGACACATATAGCAAGTCCTCGCATAATGTTTTGTTTAACATCATTTTGTTATAACATTAATGAATTGCCCCAGGGATTAAATCTTTTTTATATCAATGAAGCTGTGGTAAAATTGTAATTATTATGCATCATTTTGCTGCAGTTCCAAGAGCCTACTGACATTGTTAAATGAGGACTTAATATAATTTTATAAAGGCTGTGGACAAGATTTTCAACAAGAGTGCCTTTATAAGAATCTATATTTTAAAAAGCTTCTTCCTCCCCTTTTATTAACCTCCATCTCCTGTGATTGTAGGCAATGTTTTACTTACCTTTTGGGGTGTTTGCATTTAAGACATGGAAAGATTTATATATTAAAGGGAGAGAATACAAATGGACATTTTATCCTAGGAGTTTTGGGGTATATCTCTTATAAGAAGTCTAAAGTCTACTATTTATGTTTTCCCTTCATTTTCTTAAGAGCAAGACACTTCTATTCACAAAGTCCTGACCTTCGACAATGTCTGCAAGCATTTGAGATGGATGACAAAGGTACATGGAATTTGAGTTGCTTCTAGAGCTTCATTTCTGGTTTTGCAAATTTATAAGATAATTATAGTTGCATTTATTATTAAGTATAGGTACAATGTTATGTTAGTTTCAGATGTACAAATAGTAATTAGACATGTTTAGACCTTACAATGTTGCTTTTAGTTCCTCAAATAATAGGGTTTCAGCTTCAATGATATCAAGGGGCTGAACAGCCCATCCAACTACATCCTCCTCAATTTGCTTCTTTATTATCAGCGGGATCTTCCACCAAGATAAAAATCAAAGGATTCCTAGTCTAGATCTGTGTGACTCTGGAGTGTTTTGGTAAATCCTCCCACAAACGGTTTTAGAATGTTTGTTTTTCCTTCTGTGCATATAGAATATTTCTCCTTTAAGCAAAAATAAAACTTTCAAATATCTTGTTAGGTTTCAATTGGGACAAACAGTAAATATTCCCAGCATTATTAAACAATGCAAGAGGCATCCCCAAAGAGGGTGCAAAACACAATAACTTCCCAAGACCCAGAGTGAATTGAAGATAAATTTTAAAAAAGAAAGACAGTTTCCTTGAGAACTGTCAATAGTTGGTAGGACTGTAGGTACAAATGGAGTGAAGTCTATATGTCTGTCCAGCAACATTTTGGAGGTCCCCAATCCGAAGTTTGCCAAGGTATGTTCTCAGGGCACATGACACGACAAACAAGAAGGTAATAGCTTTTCCTCTGAAAGAATTAACAACCAATGGGCACTTCCCCCAAAATACACAAGCTACAAAGTAAAGATCTAATTCTTACTCTCTTTCTCTTGCTAATTTGAATTTGAAAAGAAAGGACAATGTGAAAATTTCCCTTCCTCTCTCAGCTAGGTACTGCAGGCAGAAATCTTGGAGAATTGCGTTTGCTGGCTTTTTTCCAGTTTTCCCAGGATTCTGTCTGCACGCTCTGGAAGGAGTGTGGTATCCTAGCAGGTCTCATCCTAATCACCTGAAACAGTAGAAAAGTGTTTTTTTCCTCTAAGCTACCTGGTGAGCACCTGGCTGCGATCTCTTTTTCTGTAGGACACTTTCATAAATGGACTAGGGGCCTGGTGCACAAAAATTTGTGCACTCATGGGGGTCCCTCAGCCTGGCCTGTGCCCTCTCACAGCCAGGGACAGCTTCTTGGTCATGGGACAGGCCCCAGGTGCTCCAGGGCTCAGGGTATGGTAGGCTTCCCCCCATCACTGCCGGCAGCTGAAAGAGCCCGGGCTCCAGCTCAGGGCCCCGGCACGGCCATGGACGGGGAACCCATCCAGAGGCTCCACGGGGAGCAAGACACCCGCCTCGGAGCCGGCCCCATAGTCTGGCCCCAGCAGCTCAAAGAACTCCAGGGTCTCAGGGACCTTGTCCAGGTCTCACAGGTTCACACTACACCCCGATGGGTTGCTGCTGCCCACCCCCGCTGCTGCCCACGCCACACACGCTGCTGCTTACTCCTTGGCTGACGGCCTCCATCTTGGCTGGGTTAATTTGCATACAGCCGCTCTGATGAGCTCGTGGGCATGGCTTGGCTGGTGGGCGTGGCTTAGGTGTCTCCGGAGAGATGATTAATTTCCATCTCTTTTATTAGATTAGATTTATATAACCAACCTTATTAGTATTTCTGGAAAAGATTCCCATTGTTTCAATATGATTCCCAGCAAACGAACTTATACAATTCACATTTTAAAACTCAGACTTTGTTTTGTGACCTGTTTCTTTGAGCAGGCTACCCATCCTCATTTGTCCTCCTACCTACCAATTAAAGAAAATAATGTATAACACGCATGCCAAACTCACAGGCTGCATGCCTCTTTTATTTGGTCTGTGTTAGCCTTTGAGTTTGACATGTTTGATGTATACCATAGTACTGCAGAAGTTATATAAGCTATTTTATAAAAGAACACAGACATAATTCCAGGTATTTAGTTATTGTCCTTCTCTCTACATGTCTGAAATGCTGTGGGTGAACATGCTTGTTGGGAATTAATTTTCAGACATTAGCTGTATCATACTTTATGGTAAATAGCAGGAAATAGACAATTTTGTACTTGTCTGGTGTTACATGATTAACTTTGGAAACTCAGACCTGCTCATCTGCAGAGCTCCTGGCTACTTACACTTTTGTAATTAATCTCTTTGGGTTTCACGAGACTCTGTCC
>PVJC01007544.1:0-51137 GCA_004026665.1 Murina feae
GCCTGACCACGAGGCGGGGTTTTCCCTGCTTTCTGGTGGCTGGAGGAAGATGGGCAGTAGGCAAGCTTGGGAGGCAGGCAGCACCCAGCCCTGGCCACAGCTCAAAAAAGAGAACAACATGCAGGGGAGGGCAAGAGTCTGAGAGATCAACATAGAGGGGGTGCCTGCTCCAAGCCTTGATGGTGTGCCTGAGGACAGGTCCCCAGCAGGTAGACACACACAGGAGGACTGCTCCGAGTCTCAGATGCGGCTGGGGGCAGGTCTCCAGTGGTGACACACACACACACACAAACACACACAAGGCGCCTGGCAGACTGGGGCCATCATAGGACATCCACTGAGGGGTCCCAGACTGTGAGAGGGCACAGGCCGGGCTGAGGGACTCCCTCCACCCCGAGTGCACAAATTTTTGTGCACCGGGCCCCTAGTATAAAGATAAAATAAAATGACTCTTAGAAAAAGAAAAAAAAATAGTAGTAGTAATAATATTGATTAAAAATAAAGATACAATAATTAAAAAGATAAAATCAAGTGAGGAAAAAAAGAGAAAAAATTGTTTCTTAATGTAAAAAAGGAAAAAGAAACAAATTTTTTTTTTTAAAAAAAAGAAAAAATTAAAAAAAGAGAGAAAAATGTGCAGTAGTGAGGGTCATTCACTTCTTCTGCTCTTCTGATTGGTGTGTCTTAGTCTTGTCAGCTATTCAGGAGTGTATGGAAGTTTCCTGTGATTCACTGCTCCTCTGTGTCGCAAACCAGTCCTGATTTAAAAGCCGGCAGTATTTAGGTTGTGTTTAAAAAAAAAAAAAAAATCCTTTTTACAGTTCAGGGTAGAGTCTGGGTGTGGCTTTATTTCGTTTTTAAAGTAAGTAAATAAATTTATTAAACTACCTTTCATAACATTGGTGATGCCTTCTAGGAGTCACATCTTCTTACATTTAGAAAAGCAAAATTGTTTTCAATAAAATTTAAAAGTAGAGACTCTTATATCTATCTCCTCTTAACGCCACAGCACCAAAAAACCCACTTATTACATGCCAATGAGCTGTTATAATTGGCGTTCAGTCCTCCTGTTTTCATTTCTTCCTACACCAAGCCAATTTATACTCTGCTGCCACTTATCTTGTCAAAACTCTTGTCAGGTTACCAATGAATGATTCAAGCTCCTCAAGCTGAAATGCCAAAATGTCTACCAAGCAGCAACCACTTACTTCTCCAACCTTCTGCCACTCTACTCTAAAGTGTATAGCTGCTGTTTGCTTCATTTCCTTACTGCGTTGTCAGGGAAGGAGTCTTACCAGTTTTTTTTTTCTCAAGTAAACATTTTAATTGATTGATATGCTGATATCAAAATAGTTCTTACAGTTTTTCATTTATTATTTTTTAAAATATATTTTTATTGATTTCAGAGGGGAAAGGCGAGGGAGCGAGAAACATCAATGATGAGAGAGAATCACTGATAGGCTGTCTCCTGCATGCCTCATACTGGAGACCAAGCCTTGCAACCCCATATGCCCTTGATCAGAATCGAACCTGGGACCCTTCAGTCCTCAGGCCAACGCTCTATCCACTGAGCCAAACCAGCTAAGGCTCTTATAATTCTTTTTAAAAGTAGGTTATCTTTTAATTTCTATTAACCAGGCATCTTAGTCTCTCTGAGTTCTCTATGTGTTTGAAAGTAATTTAACTACAGGTCATTCGATAAGGTATTCTGTGAGATTTGTGGCACATTTTTAAGGTTAAAATTGACCAAATGATAGGAGAGAGAGAGAGAAAGAGAGAGAGAGAGAGAGAGAGAGAGAGAGAGAGAGAGAGAGAGAGAGAGAGAAATTTTAAATAAATGAGTACCATTAGAATTACCATAAACTACATTCAGCATGTATGGTTTTAATAATAAAGTAACTGGGTTTAGAAAGCAGGTCCTTCACTGAAATGCTTTTACCTTTTGCTTTTTTTTTTTTTTTTTTGGCTGTAGTGTTTTTACTCCTTATCTTCTCTGCCCTGTTAACCACACAGTAAACCCACTCTTCCTTCCTCTGGGCCCAGCAGCAGGTCTGTGCACCACTGTGACCACCAGGCGGCTCTCCTGTCCTGTTCTAAGAACTGGAGGCCTCTCCATTCATTCCAATGTCTAGATGTCTCTTGTCAAACTTGGTTCATAATGTTCCCTTATTTATTTTTTATTATTATTTTATTATTTTATTTTATTAAATATTTATTGTTCAGATTATTACAGTTGTTCCTCTTTTTCCCCCCCATAGCTCACCTCCTCCCCATTCCCACCCTACCCTCTGCCCTTACCCCTCACCCCCACTGTCCTCATCCATAGATTTATGATTTTTGTCCAGTCTCTTCCCTCACCCCCAACACCCTTTTCCCCCTGAGAATTGTGAGTCCACTCCCTTTCTATGCCCCTGATTCTATTCTATTCACCAGTTTACTCTGTTCATCAGATTTTTTATTCACTTGATTTTTAGATTCAATGTTGATAGATATGTATTTGTTGTTTATAATTTTTATTTTTACTTTTTCTTCTTCTTCCTCTTCATAAAGAATACCTTTCAGCATGTCATATAATGCCAGTTTGGAAGTGATGAACTCCTTTAGCTTTTTCTTATCTGTGAAGCTCTTTATCTGACCTTCAATTCTGAATGATAGTTTTGCTGGGTAAAGTAATCTTGGTTGTATGTTCTTGCTATTCATCACTTTGAATATTTCTTGCCACTCTCTTCTGGCCTGCAAAGTTTCTGTTGAGAAATCAGCTGACAATCGTATGAGTATTCCCTTGTAGGTAACTAACTGTTTTTCTCTTGCTACTTTTAAGATTCTCTCTTTGTCTTTTGCTCTTGGCATTTTAATTATGATGTGTCTTGGTGTGGTCCTCCTTGGATTCCATTTGTTTTGAGTTCTCTGCACTACCTGGACTTGTAAGTCTATTTCTTTCACCAGGTAGAGGAAGTTTTCTGTCATTATTTCTTCAAATAGGTTTTCAATATCTTGCTATCTCTCTTCTTCTGGCACCCCCATAATTTGGATGTTGGTACTCTTGAAGTTGTCCCAGAGGCTCCTTGCACTATCTTCATATTTTTGGATTCTTTTTTCCTTTTGCTTTTCTGGTTGAGTGTTTTTTGCTTCTTCATATTTCAAATCTTTGACTTGATTCTTGTGATCCTCTAGTCTGCTGTTGGATCTCTGTATATTATTCTTTATTTCAGTCAGTGTATGCTTAATTTCTAGTTGGTCCTTGTTCATATCCTTGAGGGTCTCACTAAATTTATCGGTGGTTTCTAGAAAATTCTTGAAAAGCCTTATAACCATGATTTTGAACTCTATATCCAGTAGTTTGCTTTTCTCCATTTCTGTCATTTGAGACCTGTTTCTTTGTCTCTGCATTTTGGCTGCTTCCTTGCACTGATAGAGTGGCTTTCTGTGCTAGGTGTCCTATAGGGCCGAGTGGCTCAGCCTCCCCAATTACCTGAGGTGGACACTCTAGGTGCAATCCTGTGTGGGCTTTGTACACAGTCTTGTTGTAGTTAAGCCTTGATTGTTGTAGGTATCACTGGGAGGAATTGACCTCCCCGCCACTTGGCTGTGAGAATCAGTTGTGTCTACGGTGGGAGAACTTCTGTGATGGAGACACTCTTATGGGGCAAGGCTTGCTTCAGTGGGGCTTTGGTGCTCACTGATTCTGCCCCCTGAGTGGGTCCCTTATGGTTCTGAGGAGTTATAATTTGGATGGTCCCACTCTGACTACTGGGTATACTGGCTCTTGGATCTCTAAGGAGGTGCTAATTTAGCCTCTGCCTGCAGCTACCCAGCAGGAGCTTCTGAGAAATCTGCAGATTCCTCTTCTTTGTTTGGGGTTTGGAGGTGCCCAGATGAGGCTCAGCTGTGAAGTAATGCAAGATGCTGTGGGGTCTTGGGCCTTCTTTTGGATGTTCTGGGTCTCTCTGACCTAGCTGCAGTTGATTAGGTAATCTTAGATTGCAAAGGGCCAGGCTTTTCATATGCAAAAGGCTCTACTGCAGCTTGGGTGGGGCAGGGTCTCAGGGAATCAACAGAGTGGAGCAAATAGCTATAGCTGATCCTCAGCCCAGCCCTAAGAGGTTCCAGGTCTTAGTGCCCCGCAGTAATCACTGCAAGCACTTCTGAGAGAAAGCCGCCCTCGATTTCCTCCCGATGCCAGACAGTCCAGTTTCTCCTGTATAAGTCTGGGTCCCCAGAGACTTGCCTGGAACTAGAGTTCAGAGCAGTCGGGAGCATGTGTCTCCCTCCTGATTGAGAAAGACAACAGCGTCCTCATTTTGCCAGCCTTTTCCACACGTGCCTCTGTTCCTCTGTACTTTACTTCCACACCCCCTCTAAGTCACAGTGTGCTTTTCTCTTTCCTTCTATTTGTAGCATTTCCACTCAGCCAGCCTTCCTGTGGTTCTGGATGATGTCTGTTTTATTCTTTTAGTTGTAGTTTTGAAGTGGTTGTGTGAGGCAACAATTTCAGGTGTTTGCCTATGCCGCCGTCTTCGTTTCTCCATAATGTTTCCTTATTGATTATAAATAATCAGCAGGAAGACTCTGTGAACACTCTTTACATTAGAAGAGTCCAGTGCTTTTCATTGGCTGAGAAGATTTGGCTAAGAGACAGAACGTCTACAGGTTACCCCTTCTTGCCAGAACAGGGCACATACCATAGTCAGGACTTAACAAATATGATTTTCTTATGACTCTACTTTAGTCTTGCAATGAATCATAATTTGCAGTTCCTAAGACATTGAAAGAAGTGTCTAACCCAGAATTGTTAGAATATTTTCATGCTAGCATTTGCCAGGATTCTATCAAAGTTTAGGAGAGTTCTATGAAGGAATTTCATAAGTAAACTTAGCTTTTAGATTTTTAAAATCATTATTGATTTTGGCTTTCTTGATATTTAATTTTTGAGAAAACTATTTCTGATTTTGTCTCCTTATTTTTCTCTTCTCTGATTATTTTCTACCTTAAAAATTGTGTTCTTATCAATATTCAGAATATTACTCTGTATATAGTAAGAAGGGGGGAAAGGAACCATTTTTCTATTACTATAAAGATTTTGTGTTTTTTAATTTTCCATTAAGATGCCTTCAGATGCTGACAGTTCTCCAATTATCAGAACTTATTTGGAAATTTTAGGTGGTAAATGCATCTACTGATATTTCTGTTATGAAAGATGAAAATAAAATAGTGAGGGAAGAATGACACATTTTGATAAGCCAAAATACCCCCCAAATGATCAGGGGAGTTTTGAACTATCATAGATCATATCTGACACAAATATGACTTCAGGTTACCTATTTTAGAAGTATTGAATAATTTTCTTTTTTAAAAATATATTTTTATTTATTTCAGAGAGGAAGGGAGAGGGAGAAAGAAATAGAAACATCAATGGTGAGAGAGAATCATTGATTGGCTGCCTCCTGCATGCCCCCTATTAGGGATCGAGCCTGCAACTGGGCATGTGCCCTGACCAGGAATCGAACTGTGACCTCCTGGTTCATGGGTCGATGCTCAACCACTGAGCCTTGCCAACCTGGTAAATGTTGAATAATTTTCAATATTATTTTGTTTTGTTCTGTTTTTATGTAAATCTGAGCCACTATTTTCTTCTCTTCTTAAAAGAGAAATTATTTCCCCCATCTTTCAAAAGCAGTGGATTTGAAAGCTATTTCTACTGTAACAAATTCAGAACTGCCATATGATTTAAAACAGGACCTCTTTTAGCAGCATCAAGAACGATGTCCTCCCATGTATTGTGTAGGCAAACATCAAAAAGGGCAGTATTTACATTTGACCTATGGAGGGTGGGGTGAGAAGTGCCATCCTATCAAAGAGATTTACTCAGAATTATTTTCTTTTCCCCAGCTCAAAACTGATTTGAAGGATTAAAATAAGAAATCAGAACCAGGATTGTTTTAATTCACAATTTGACTAAAATTCTGGAAATAGCCTCTCCCAAGGTGTGTAGAATCTCAGTAAATCATGCTGTATCTAGCTCTTCTTCTTAATTACTTTTTATTTTCTACATACAAAAGGAGAATACTTCAATCCCTGTTCTCTAGGAAAGGAATAAAAACTATGATGAGCGTGGAGTTCAGTGTAGCCAGCTAGCAGGGTTTTGTTTGGCCTGCAAATATTTACGATTTGCTGTTATTTGAATGTCTTTTAAGTGGGACCTGCAATCTCTCCAAAGCCAATAATTCCTGCCTTCTACCCAATAAGATTTACCCATTTCTATTATCTTCCTAATAGGTCAGCTTCTGGGTTGTGCCCCCTGTTCCAGGAAATTCCATCTCAGCCATAACATGGATCTAGGACTTAGAGGAAATGCTTGGCATATGGGAATAAATTTGGGCAGAGAGGCAGCCTTGGCTAAAACTGTGGAGTAAGGCAGTTTGTGTGAGCACTTCTTTTCCTCCATAGAAAAGTCCACTGCTGTCTTATTTCTCCATTCCTTCCTTGTCTCCCATTGAAAACTGCTCGTGGGTAAGGCTCTAATACTCAGTCATGGGATAAATGACTGCTGTCCTGCCCAGCTGGAGTGACTCGGTTGGTGAATGTTGTCCTGTAAAAGGTTACCAGTTGGATTCCCAGTCAGGCACATACCTGGGTTACGGGTTCAATCCCTGGTCAGGCAAGTGAGGAGGGCAAGCTCTCTCTCTCTCTCTCTCTCTCTCCCTCTCCCTCTCTCTCCCTCTCTCCCTCTCTCCCTCTCTCCCTCTCTCCCTCTCTCCCTCTCTCTCCCTCCCCCTCTCCCTCCTCCACTCTCCTGTCTCTCCCTTTCTCCCCTCCACTCTCCTCTCTCTGTCTCCCTTCTTCTCCCTAAGCATGTACTCACATGAGGATTTTTTTTTTAAAAGCTATGTTATCCTGTCCCAACATGTCTTTCTTGAAGTCAGAACAAACTTTGTACCACCAAGCAAAATCATCCCATACTTGAACCCTGCTTGGTCGTTTTATAAAGAGTTATCTCTCTTACTGTTTGTTTGCTTTTTCTTTTTTAACTTGGTAAGAGAGATGGTTAGGAAAAGCAGAAAAAGGCCACTCAATAAAGGAAAGTAGACAGGAGTTTCAGTCCAGCCTTTTGGAACGGTAAGAACAGAGAAAATAGGGATTCAAAGTCATTTGGTCTAAGTCTCTCGCTTCAGAGCAAGCAGTCGAGTAGTATGGAGCTGAGTGCTACACTGACCTCAGGAGCTTACCTATGTGTCCTTCACCTTCACAGTCAAGACTTCGTTTTACTCTTTCTCACCTAAAGTTTTTCTGGTTATATTTATCATGGGATATTTATTCTTTTAGTTGCTCATGTAAAATAAAACAGTTGGTGATATTCTTTTAAATATATATATTTCAAAACTAAGGTAAAATCTCCCCTTTAGTTTTTCTCCAAACTATTATATTCCCGTCTACCTTCCTGTTAGCCTCTTAAATTTTTTTTTAAAAATTGATTTCAGAGAGGAAGGGAGAAATAGAGAGAGATAGAAACATCAATGATGAGAGAGAATCATTGATTAGCTGCCTCCTGGGGACTGAGTGGGGCATGTGCCCTGACGGGGAATCGAACCGTCACCTCCTGGTTCATAGGTCTGCGCTCAACCATGGAGCCACACCTGTTCATTTTGAAATGCTCTCCTTATTTATTGCTATCCTACTCTGATATGTTTCCACTTAAATTATGGGAGCCCAAATCAGACTTTTAGTACCTTCAACTTTAATATACAATAAATAACTTAAAATTTCATTTTGGGGGAAAGGTTATTGATGCTACTAATCCTGCTAAACTGGCTTTTTTAGACCAAAACTTGAGTGAAATTCAATCTAGAATTCAAAATATGTATGTTTTATTATGCAACATACAGCTATGCCTCTCTTTAATCAAACCTACCTGGAAACTTGCTTTATAAAATAGAAAGTGATTCTTTAATTAAAAGGATTCACCAATACTTAAAAAAAAATTGGTTCTAGTCTTTTTAGTAACACATTTATCACTCAAATTAACATGTACTTGTATAAATTGACAGAGTGAAAGAAAATTATATGCAAATGAAGGAATATCAAAGCTGGTAATTTTACAGAATGTTATGGTATGTTTCTGTGTTATGTTACTCTACACTATGTTATGCTACACTTCTCCTTCCTGCACCTTAGTCTCCACCCAAAAGAAAAATTTAAAGAGCTTCATTTCTGCTATCCTCTACCTAAGTAAATAAATTCCTCCCCAAACAGATAGTAGATAAATAGAAAGGAAATGAACTGCTTAATTTAAAAAAAGGAAAAAGTAAACACAGTACTTATTAATCTCTCTTCCTTTTTAGGTTTCAAGATAATTAAGTTGATTTGGACTCTGACTTTCCTTTTTAAGATTACATTTTAACTAAAACAGACAAAGCAAGAACTTCCTTTATAATTCAAACAGTTCCTTGAATTTTTCAGATAAGCTCCAACCTTGGCAGCACTGGTATCTCAAAGGTACGAGCCAATACCTTTGTAGCTGCGATGGGAGAAAAATATTTTCTTGCCGTGTGTGTATGTGTGTGTGTGTGTGTGTGTGTGTGTGAGAGAGAGAGAGAGAGAGAGAAAGAGAGAGAGAGAGAGAGAGAGAGAGAGAGAGAGAGAGAGAGAGAGAGATTAAAACTGAGACATTAAAACTGAGAAAACAGGAACAATGTGTGGAATTCATAAAGCTCAAAGCCCAGAACCCCTTTGATCCCTAGAGCAGTGGAAAATCCATTTCACTTACATTGTTATCCAGAAGTTAGAAGTGACAAAACATAGGGAACTTACTGTCCGAGAAACATAGCAGGGTTACAGTCACAGGGTAAAGGAAGTGGTGGTTTGAGTAGGCTGCTTACTCTTTTTTGCTGAAAACAAAGAAACAAACAAGCAAATACAACCAAAAACATTTTCTCCCCATCTTTTCTCAGGGAACTAACTGCAGGAGATTCAGTGCTTCTATCTCTGCTCCCCAATTCTATACCTTTGTCTGATAAACTCAGGAATTCTATACCTTTGTCTGATAAACACAGGAGTCTTCATTTCCAAAATGGGTGGCTTAGTTCACAGAATTTATGGGTTGTTTTAAAATTGTTGCTTTGTGATTATGGTCCAGGCCAAAACTTGACTTACTTCATCGTCATAATGTGGATAGATACGTTTTGCCTCTTGAAGAAATTTGATTTGTCTGTCAGCTGGAAATAAAAATGTCAGTGGTTAATTTGGCAAGAGATTAAATTCCTTCTTATTAGTGGCTTTTAAAATTGACTAATTCATGCATTCAACAAATATTTTTTGATCACCTACTATCATTGTCATATCTAACATGTTTGAAACCTGGAACAGAACATTTTTTAGTTCCTCTCCTCTGTACAATTAATTTATTTTTAATAAGAATCATGAAATGAGATAAATAATAATAATGGCGGGGGGGGAAAGGGTGAAAATTTTGTTTTATTGGACCATTTTGTTTCATTTTAATTCAGTCAAACATGGACTGAAATTGTATAAAGCTCTCTTTTCTATAAATAAACATATTTAAAAAGCAATCGGTATTCCTAATGGAAAATTTGAAAAACACATAATTAGAAAAAAGAGGAAAAACCTATGAAGAACTCTGGCACTTTGAAGACTAGTGGCCTTGGGAGTATCTGGAAAACATACCCTTGGCCGGGCAATTTGACAATACATGTCAGAAACATAAAAAGATACTCACTCTTTGATTCAGCAATCTTTTTTAGAAATGTATTCCAAGAAAATAATTGGATATGTGCCCAGAGAGTTAAATACAAGGATGTTCCTGATTAGAAAAAATTGGAAATAACAAAATTCATTGTTAGGGTGGCCATAACAAAGCACCACAGACTGGGTGGCTTACACAACAGGAATTTATTTCTCACAATTTTGTAGCCTAGAAATCCAACATTAAGGCATCTGTAGGGCTGGTTTCTTCTGAAGCTTCTCTCCTTGACTCTAGATGGCCTGTATTTTCATATAGTCTTCCCTCTGTGTATGTCTGTGTCCAAATGTCCTCTTCTCATAAGGACACTAGTCAGAGTGGATTAGGGCCCATCCAAATGACCTGATTTTAACTTAATTATCTTTTTAACTCAAGCTCTAAATGCAGTCACATTCTGATATCCAGGGGGTTAGGACTTCAACATACAAATTTCAGAGGGACATGATTTAGCCCATAACGTAGCCTGATCCAAGAATTTGCAATTAATTAAATAAATTATGATGTATTCACACAATGGTACATCCATGCTTTCCAGTTCATGTACAAATTTCCACGATTGCCATTAAAATAGCCCTAGAGCCCTGGCTGGTGTGGCTCCGTTGGTTGAGCTTGTCCCATGCTTGTTTGAGTCCCAGTCAGAGCACATACTCAAGTTGCAGATTCGATACCCTGTTGGGATATGTATGGGAGGCAACAAAGGCAACCAATGGATGATTCTCCCTCACATCGATGTTTCTCTCTCTCCCTTTCGAAAAAAATCAATAAAACCATATTTTTAAAAAATTGCCCTAAAATATATATATGTATGAAAAAATTTCATGATGTATGTTGAACAGGATACAAAATAATATGTGTAGTATGATTTTTGTTTTTTCTATATGTGAAATACATGTACAAATGCACAGAAAAAAATAGCTTGAAAAGTTAATGGCAATTAGATTTTGGGTAGAATATGGATGATTTTCCTTTGTTTTTTTCCTATTTACATATTCATTGATTGCATAATTGTACATTTTTATTTTTTTGCACAATAAGTTTGTGCAATATTTTAAAAGAACCCTCTGATGACACAAACAAACCAAAAAAGAAAAAAGAAAGAACAGGGGAAATCTACCCAATGCCTAGAGCATGTTTCAGAGAACAGTTCTCTAGTGATATAGTTTTCCTGTAGCCAGTTCTGCTTTCCTGCCACTCAGGTGAATTTCAGTGGGATATGAAAGCTTGCTCAATGTCCTGTCCTGTTGGCAATGGCCTGCTCATTTAATGTGCAATGAAGTGCGCTGTGTGCTTTTATTCTTTTTTTGAGGCTGTTTGGAGATGTGTTTGCTCAATCAGAAGACATTGCTAAAGCCAGTGGCTTTATGACTGAATGACTCATATTGGTTTAGGGCTTATGATCAGACAAACTCTGAACTCTATTTTCAAATTTGTAGAGAAAAAAATTTTTAGTGGGGTAGGTTCCCTAGAAGAGAGAAGGGTGACTATGTTTACAATCCTGATCTTTATGGTTTCTAGCCTCTTTATAGCACCCTCTCATTCATGGGAGACTTGACACTAAGGATTTTTCTTAATTTCTCCAGAGGCTGCACCTACCACTTCAGTTCTTTTCTTCTAGGCATGCCTGTCTTCCCCTTCCCTTCACTTCTGTAGCTTGGGTAATTTATGCACAAACTATGTTTGAATAAAAGGACAATCCCTAAGTTAAGACATAATAAAGTAATTTGAGGTTATCTGTGTACACTTTGTATAATATACCTACATACCCATTAAAATTGTTGTTTGGTGAACTGAAATGTAGCTACTCTCCTAGTAGTTATAAGAGTCATGATAGATTCAGTGTCACTATCCCTGTATAAGTAGGTAGTAGACAACAATAGCAGAACTTGTAAATTTAGTCTCATAATAGAGTGGGTACCTTGTATGAAGCACCTTGCTTACACTCTGACAAGATTTGAGAACACCTGTAGAACTGAGAATCCTCTGCAGTCACATATTTCACATATTCTACAGGACACTTCCTGTCCTCATTTTCTCAGATGAGATGCTTATACTGATTTGTCCATTTTCAGAGCAGAGTAATGGACACCCATTCTAGATCCTTAGCATTTTGCTTTCATGCAGGATAAAATTGGAGTTCATGACTATTTATAACTATTATTTATAATACTCTCAGTGAATAGCTTTGATATAATAGTGTCTGACCTACCATGCTTCTGGCCAGAAAACATGAGTTAGGGATGCTGTTCAGTGGGTTCTTGCAGTGACCAGTTAGCCCTTATTACTTGTAATACTTGGGAGTTGGTGGAGATGTAAGAAGGGAAAACTAACCAAGAAGTTGTCTCCCAAGATGCCTGTGGCAAAACGTTTCTTGTCTGATCTTTGGTCAGACCGATAGTACTTAGTTAAGAGATAGTATGTGCATAGTGAGTCTTATAGGTCTTTCCTCTGGGCTGACAACTAGCTTCTCAAGAGCAGGGGTCATATCTTCTTTGTCTTGAGAGTCCTAGGCAGGGGCACAAAATAAATATCGGTTTAATTGAATGCACAATCAGCTACCTACTTGTGAACCACTAGATATTTTTGCTGTTACTAAACTTGGATGTGATAAAAATCTATTAGTGTGATTATTCTTGAATACTATTCTAATATTTGAGGTGAAAGAGACCTTAAAAATAATTTACAGTAGAATGCCTTCTTTTTGCAGATAGGAAACTGAGGCCCAGAGAGGTTAAATGACTTGTCAAGAGATAGAAGCAGGTCCTCCTGCTCCTAGTTTGCATCTAAACACCCCTATGCCACTAAGAAGACTGCCTCTGCTTTAGGTTATACTGTTGTTGTTTTTTCTTTTTCTTTCTTTTCACATGTGCTCCCCCACCCCATCCCACCCCCACACACTTGAACATGAGCTTAACATGCAAATCAGAGAACTTGGAAATTTTTAGCAAAACCATGTTGTGTTGTGACCCAGCATGGTGGAGGTGGAACTATATCTTTCTGGAAAGATATTGTATTTATTCATGTTCTCTTGGCTTTAGGTGAATGTGGGAGTCTTGCCCAAGCGCAGGCATCTTTACTGCTCAGTGAATGTACCTTGCACTATAGCACGAGGAGACCTGGGCGCTCATCTTGGCTCTGTCACCACTCCTGTGACCTTGGGAAAGTTAATTTCCCTCTCCGGGCCTCAGTTCCTCTTTATAAACCATGGAACTTGGATTCCATGAGCTCTAATATCCTATGATTCTACATGTTTCTACTTCTGAACTATGAAGAACTAATTCCTTTTTTCTATTTTAAAGTAATAGCCACACCTAACCCCCATGGAATTTGCTCAGGCTTATATTTTTGTGTGTGTTGTCAGGCCTTCTGTGCTGTGTTTGGTGTAACTGGAACAATTTCATTTTCATTTCAGTTATTATCTTCCTTTTGTCATTCTACCAAAGAAATATTTGCCTCAGTGGTTAAAGGTGACTTATGACTCAGTTCCTTTGGGTCTCGTTTCAAGTGTTCCTTTGAAAACCTCCTCCTCCTCTGGGTGTGTCCCTCATATGGAGTTAGATGGTATCCATGGATCCTGTCTTATTTTGCTGCTTGCAGCACTGGGAGAGAGGACGTCAGGTCTCTCAGGATCGAGGATCCAGGAAGGTGCCTGGAAGGGGAACGTTTTCTCGAAGTAGGGAAGAAAAAGCTGCCAGGTTGCTAACTCTGCTATAGTAGGTAAGGAGTTAGTTGCAACCTGACTCCTCTCCCCTCTGTTATCACAGCAAAGTCCTTTAGACATGTCATGGCAGCCTGTTCCTTGCTTTCTTCTGCCTGCATGCCTACACGCCCAGGAATGGAGAATCAAGAGATCAGCTTTCTGGCTGCTGTTAAAAGGATGCCCTAATTGTCAGAGGCAAATAAATGGCTTGCCTTATTCTGAAAATTACCTTGATGTGCAAAACTGCAGAACGCACAGCGTTTTGTTACCTGCACTTAAAGGAACACAAGCCCCCGTGTCGCGTTACTTTGTTTGCCTCTAACAGACCTTTCTCTTTTGCATCCACTGTTTCATGCCATCAATCACTCAACAGCATTTATGAGGCACTTGCCTTACTAGTAAGCAGGAAGGAAAGGTTGAAAAGGAAGGAAAACCATGCGAGAAGACAAGAATGCATAAAACACTACCACACCAACCAGTGTGAATCAACATGTTGCAGAGTATTTCCAGACATGTTTAGGAGTGCACTGGCATGATAAAGCTTGGGTGGAGTTCATCAGAGATGCCTTTTTAGACAAATAATCCCTGTAAATGTAATTGAATAGATTAACATTGTTACCTAGAGAACCAGAGCCATTTTACAAAGGGTTTACATGATAAAGAGTCACTGAATCATATTCCAGAGAACACAAAAGATGCACACTAAGAAAACATATGACAAGCTATGTGAAAAGGGCTTGAGCAGAGAAAGAATGAGGAAGCTAAACAGGGGGTTCGGCCGAGACATACCTGGAGGCCAAGTTGAGAAATTTGGATCTGATAACATTTGTGATAGGGAGCCACTGGAGGTTCTTGAGCTTGGAAATAACATACGAAATTGTCTGAGGATGATTAATCTTCCTGCTGTATGTAAACTAATATGGAAAAATTAGTGGCAGGGCCCATCTAAAGCTGCAGCTGTGAAAATGAAGTGGAGATGAATTGCAGGGATGAGATGGAACCAATTAGCAGGACTTGGTCAAAGCTTGGACAGTAACAATAGCCAACATTCACCAAGTGCCTTCCATGTGCCGGTGGGGCTGAGAGCTTGTCTCGTGAATTAATGAGTTTAAGCCTCAACAGAACTATCTGAGATGAAAGTAAATAACTTGCTCCAGATAGTGCAACTCTAAGTGTGAAACTGGAATTTGAACCCAGGTACTCTGGCTCCAAAGCCACCCTACTGCTATGCTAGACTGTGCCTCTGAAATAATTTTTTAAAAAAGGGGGCTGTGGAGTGGGGAATTGCTCTAGTGCAGTGGTTGGGAGTATGACCTTTAGATTCAGACTTCTTGCAATTTCATCCTGCCTGGCAGTGACTCCTGGACGATCTACTTAAAATTCTATCCCTCCTTTTCTTTACCCATAAAAATGGGGTTAATAGTACTCATGGATAGAGTTGTTGTAGAGTTTAAATCTGTTATAGTGTGTACAGTACTTGGCCCAGTGCCACACACATAGTGAGTATTCAGTAAATGTTAACTGTCAATAAGACTATCATTACCATCCGATATTTTACAATCTGCCAGAATAAGAACAAGGGGAAATTTAGTTTAAGGTTATTTACCACTAACAACTCTCTTGCTCTTGGGTTACAGAAGCTTTTGGTTCAGTAGAATCACACGGAGGGAAGTTCCTAGTAGAAGAACTAAATGAAAATGCCAGTCTTACAGAGAACTGAAGAAAAATCATGCCGGAAGTGGATGAAAGAAAAGGAAGCTAAGACTTTGGTTAGTGTGGAGGGAGGAGTGGAATCTCTCTTTTATTAACATTTATTGAGCACAAATTTAACTTCCCTTTTGGTTTCCGCTTTTTCATCCCTACTATTAATAGGCTATGCACATATTGAGAAGTAATCTATGCTGCAACTCTCTCTCAGTACTTCATATACTTAAAAAGGACATTGCTTTAAGGAATATTACAAAAGGATAAAATAACAGGCGATTGTAATCCTTCATAGGTCAAATTGCTAGTGCTCCAAAGTCCTTTGCTCCCCAGAGAGATCTCTAAGAAGAGGTCTTTGTGCTCCAAGGTGTAATGAGTACTTAGGAGCTGAGTCAAACAAGGAGTCTTAGTTTTCTGGATACCAAGTCTGGGCAGGCCTATGCTTTCAATACATGGGAGGGACAAGTGGTTAAATTTCTTCACCTGTGAGCTGGCTAAGTCGTCTCACAGGGTATCATGGCTCAGTTAATTCTCCCAGCTCACTGGAGACACATAGTTGGGGGACTAAACCACTTCCTATTGTGTGTAACAGGAAGTAGTGTCTTGGTGCTTTGCCCTTTGAATTCACTCTGCATTATGGCATAGCTAAGTGATATTGAGAAAAGATACCAGAAATCATTGGTAATATAAGTGCTCTTAAAATAATTTATTCACAAATACAGGGGTGGGCAAAAATAGGTTAATAATAATAATAATGAATAATACAATAATAAATAATAATACAAGAAGAAACTGTGCACTCATATGTAGGGAGGGAGGGAGGAGGAGAGAAAGACAGAAACATCAATGTGAGAGAGAGATATTGATCATCAACTGGGGGCAGGGGACCAAACCTGCAACCCAGGTATGTGCCCTTGACCAGGAATTGAACCTGAAAGCCTTAGGTCTGCAGGCTTATGCTCTAACCACTGAGCTGCCAGCTGTAAACCTACTTTTGACTATCCTTGTATTGATTGACAATGGTGAGTATATGCATAGGGCTGGTATGTGGTACATAGTATATGCACAAATTTTGTTGCTTATGAACCTAGTGCTTGGACTGTACATTTGCAAATATACAGAATTTAACTGCATTTCTTTAAGCAAAATTCAACTATATCTACAAAGTAAAAGAATAAGTAAAAAGGAATGATTAGATACAATGTAGATTGGATGTGTGTGTTTTTTCTCTCCTGTTTCCCTGTTATGAAATCCAAGCTCCAATTCAGCAATGGTAAAGTGATTGCTATTCCATAGCAACAATTGGTGTCTGTGAGTGCACGCTGAGTGGTTGTTACAGAATTTGAAAGGGCAAGGCATATGTCATGTCCCAGTCCTTAACTCTCTCCATCATGTTGTTACCATAGAGACAGAAAACTTAAAGACTTCCTTACAATCATTTTGGAAGGGAAATGACTATTTCTGGATGAGACTTAGATTCCCTGGAGTAGAGTTTATAAAGAGTTTTCACTGTCTGCTATGTAATGAGGAACCTAGGACAAAATATGGAGCAACCTTATGGGGTAAGATGATCAGCAATTTTTAAAAAAAGGAAAAGCTAACTTTGATTAACATGGAGCTAGTTCCTACAGGTCAGTTATGACCTGGATATAATTTAGGTACCCTAGAAATAATATCCTCATGCTCTGTGGGCTGCCTCTCTCTGGAGTGTGGTTAAATAGTTTCTTGCCCTAATTATTCTCATAACCTACAGAGCAATCACCACCCTGAGATAAATCTCCCACAAACGGTTGTCATAAACTCAACTATCAGTTACCAATAATCATCTGGTTAAGCAACTATTTTAGTTGCTACTTCCTTAGATCCTTATGATAAATAAGACCAAGCACTTTTTTTTTATAGATTTCATTTTTTGCTTTGGGGGGGAAATCTAATATTGTTTTCTAGAAAGATCAGAAATTTTCAAATAGGCTATGTTGGCACTAATTCTGAAGGTAAGTAGAACCATGGAAAAGAAGAACTCGTTTGTCTATTTTATTTCTTGAAACATTAAGGAAGATACTTTATTAAGTTCTGCTGACATTTACAGCTTATAAATGTATTTGCTTTTTTTTTTTTTTTAAACCACGTTAAACTCTTTTCCTTTGGATGCTTCCAAAATTGCATTGGAATCTATCACATTTTAAAATGCATACCCTTGGATTCCACAATTTTACTTCAAGGAATTTCTTCCAGAAAAAAATATTCTCATTAAATGAAAGTCTGTTCTGAATTTGAAGCTGTAATTCCTGCACTTGGCTCCAAAAATACCAGACAAGAGATTGGTGGATTCGCTTCTGGAAAAATTTAACATCACAAGAGAAATGACATTTGGGGGCCCTATGATAAAGCAGGTGGACTCCTGCTTGTCCACCCCAAAGTAAAGCCCACCAAGGATCAAGCCCCATTTGGGTACACAGAGTTAACAATGAGCTATTATGTGAAAGTCATTTGACATTTGACAAATGTCTCCACCATGAAAGGCAGACACCAAAACAAAAGAATTTTGGGAAAACAGAGACAATACAAGAAGATAAATAAATTATATCCATGAAACAATGGAATGCTATAATAATGACAGAATAAAGGAGTTCTTGGAAATGAAAAACATGATTGCTGAAATAAATTCATACAGGGGTTGGAAGGTGAAGACAAAGAAATTCCCCATGATATACATGGAAGAGATGACATAGAAATGGGAAATAGAAGAAAAAGTTAGAGGGCTAGTTGAGGAAGCTCAATATTTCTTAGAAAATGGAGAGAGAGAGAGAGAGAGAGAGAGAGAGAGAGAGAGAGAGGGAGAGAGGAAGAGGAGACTATCAGTATCATTCAGAATCCCTAAGACAAGCACAATTCACCCCACATAGTTCAGATAAAGAGATTTTTACAAAGTGACTCTTATAGAAGGGTGAGCAGGAAGGATTACGGGAACACATAAGGGTGATATAGTGTCCAGATAGCAATAGTGAGAGGCTATTCCACTTCCAGGGCTGAAGGGGCAAGGTTGGAGGAGGTCCTGTAAATGCAGCCCAGTGAGAACTGGAGTCCAGGAGAAAGGACCTCCCAGTGGGAGATACAGCTGCTGCCTGAGAGATCCTGCAGGAGATTCAGCTCTGCCTCAGGAAAGGGAGACTCTGACTTCTCTCTCTTCCTGCATTTTGATCTCACATTGGCCAAACCTAACCAGAAACCAGCTGATTATATATATATATATATATATATATATATATATATATATATATATATATATTCCAAAGAGGTCATTCTGGAAGGGAAGGGCTAGTATGTGAAGGGAAATAAAATTATTGGAGAATAATTTTCCCATCTGAAAAACAGCTGGTGTCCATCCTAGGATATTTAATAAAACCCCAGCATAGTGAGTCTTCACAACACCATTAACACGGAGAAGATTCTAAAGAAAAAACAGATCATACATAAAGGATGAGACGTTACAATGGCATTGGATTGCTCAACAGCAACAATGAATGCTATGTGACAGTGGAATAATGTCAACCTCCTAAGGGGACATTCTTTCTAAACCATTTAAGGATGAGATAAAGATATTTGCAAACTTGCAATGTCTTAAAAAAGTGTACCTTCTGTACACCCTTAGGAAGCTATTACAAAAAAAAAAGCCATAAACAAGGAAATAAACAAGAACGGAAGACCTTGGGTAGAAGGGACATAATGTACACACATCCAAGAAATGAAGGGAAATTCCAGGTTGGCAGCTACACAGAAGCCCTGGAACATACCTAGTTTAAACAGAATGGAAAAAAGGAAGGCTCCATTAAGATTTCTTTCTTTCTTTTTTTTTTTTTTTTTAAGGAAAAAACAAATCACTAATCATTTTCAAAGAGACTTAATCCTTTGGAGGGTTTGGGAGGGGAAATGAAAAATCAGCCTTCTAAAGCTGTTTGGTTTCTTATTCTGTGCGTACATATTGCTTTTATGCAATATTAAATTTTAAATGCTCTCAAAAGAATGCAAAATGTCAATGCAAAGATCATTATACTATTGTATGTTATATCAAAAAGATGAAAATAACCTAAATGCCCATTGATAGGAGATTGGTTAAATTATGGTACAGTCATGCACTGCATGGCAACGTTTTAGTCAACGATGGAAGCTGAAAGACAATGGAAGCTGAACACTTCCTATTGCCTAGTGGCATCATAGCCATTGCAAGGCCGTAGCACCAAGAATGACTCTCATCTTTGTGGTAATGCTGGTGTAAACAAACCTACTGTGCCACCAGTCCTATAAAAATATAAGCATACCCCCTTTTATTGCAATATTTGCTTCATTGTGGTGGTTTGGAAAGGAACTCACAGTATCCCAGAGTTATGCCTTTATAGCACATGTAATGTATTATCTAATCTAATAAAAGAGTAATATTGGAATTGACCATTTCTACGGGATGCCTAAGCCACGCCCACCAGGCAAAACCAGCCAAGATGGAGGCCGGCAGTCATGGAGCTGGAGTAAATGGGCAGCTTCTGTTGCACCAGGAGTAAACTATCTGCTGGCCGGCTGGGCTTCTCCAGACTCAGGCAACAACATATTTGCAACATTGTTGCAATTATAGAAGCCTCAGAGCTGAAGCAAACAGCAGGCTTTGCCGCGACTACTAAGACAACATTCTTTCAATTATAGAAGGCACAGAGCTGAAGCAGACAGGAGGCTTTGTTACCTGCCTAGGCCTTGGCTTAAAGGAACAGTATCAATTATAGAAGATAAATAAACCCCAGAAACCTGTTTCCAGCCAGCCTTGCTGAGACATTGGGCCAGTGGAAGTTGTGGGCAGCCTGAAAGCCTGAAAACAGCCCTCAGGCCCGCACCCAGGCTGGCCACACCCCAATGGGGTGAGGGATCCCACTAGGGGGGTTGGCCAGCCTGCAAGCAGCCATCAGCCCCTCACCCAGCCTGACCAGGCACACCAGCAGGTGGACATCCCCAGAGGGGTCCCAGGCTGCGAGAAGGCACAGGCTGGGCTGAGGGACTTCCCGAGTGTATAAATATTTGTGCACCGGGCCCCTAGTTGATTAATAATAATAAATGGGGACTGGTTTTTGTATTTATTATACTTTTTATCTTTATTTATTTTTTGATATATTGTTATTGATTTCAGAGAGGAAGGGAGAGGGAGAGGGAGAGATAGAAACATCAATGATGCGAGAGAATCATTGATTGGCTGCCTCCTGCATGCCCCCCACTGGGGATCAAGCCCGCAACCCAGGCATGTGCCCTTGACTGGAATGGAACCCAGGACTTTCAGTTTGCAGGCCAATGCTCTGTCCACTGAGCCAAACCAGCTAGGGCATTATGTTTAATTTAGAATGCACTGTTTCTACTTAGAAAAAAAAATGTTTGCTGTAAAACAGTGCCACATCACACCGGCCGCAGCCTCATGCATTTCATGTTTATGCGTTTCTTGATTGCATCACTTTCTTTTGTGCTTGATTGAATCTTGTGTTGTTCTGTGCAGTAACATGCTGCACAGGTTTGTAGCCTTGGAGCAATAGGCTGTACCATGTAGCCCAGGTGTATAGTGGGCTGTGCCATCTAGGTTTGTGTAAGTGCACTCTACAATGTTTGCACAATGATGAAATTGCCAACTGAAGCATTTTTCAGAACATCTCTCTATCATTAAGCAGCGCTTGACTCTGCTGCCAAATGATAGAATACTATATATTCTTTAAGGGGAATAAGAGAGAATCTAGATACATACTGAGTGAAAGATGACCTGGGTATATACAGTATTTAAAGGAAAAACATGGGTTTTAAAACTTGTATATGATCCTGTTTTTTAAAGTAAAAATTCTCATGAATGTATGTTACTTTATGTATAGAAAAATGAAAGATTGGGGAACTGTGAATTTTATTTTCTAAGTAAATTTTTTTCTATTGAATTGTTTATAATGAGAATGAAATTTGTGAACTCAGAAAAATCAACATATGAATTTTTAATAAGATTACTTTGGGGCTTAGAAATCAATTTTTCTCTACTTGCAGTTAACAATTTTTATTCATCAAACTATTGTCTTTTGTACTGGAGAGATAGAGGTGAATAAAATGTATTTATTGCTTTCAATTTTATCACAGTCTAGTGGAATAGTTTTTAAACTGCCCTGTGTTTTAGAGGTGAAATAAATGATTTGAATTTCATTTTTGAATATATTTTAAATATTGAAACACCTGTAATAAAATAAATTAATTTAATATAATACTACAAGTGGTTTTTTGGGATCACCACTGGTTAATGTCCAACACCAGGTAAACTATTTTGTGTGTGTAGTTATTAGTGTTAAATTTTTCTTGTTATCGCTGAGCATATATTTAAGTTTATTGTAAAATGTCATTACTTAGAAAGGTTGTAGCTTTACATTGTTCTTTCAAAAAACCAGCTTGCATATTTCTGCTTACAGAAAAATCTACAGGTGGCTATGCATAATTAAATATATAGCAAAGCTCAAGTTCATCTGCTTGATGTATAGTCTTATGTGCAGTAACAAATAAATGTATGTCAGGTTGGTTAGATAGGGTTTTGCAGATTCTTAAATTTAGAGCTTTATAAGTTCTTGGTGTTTTTCTGGCTTTTAGAGTAAGGCATGAGTGCAGTTGTTGGCTATTTTTTGTGAACCAATTTTTAAAACATTTTATTATAGACACTTTGAAACAGACAAAAATTAAATCCTAGAATAATGAACCACTCTGTACTTATTACCCAACTTCAACAATGATCAATATTATGCCATTCTGTGTCATCCAAATCTCCATGTTTCCCACTTTATTATTTATTTCCGACAAACATTTTCCATGATTCCTGTTTCAACTTTTTGAATCTAGTTGAAGATCTAGTTGCCTTGTTGAAGATCAATTAAAAGAACATTGCTACCCTTTGCAATTGCATATTTTTTGTGGACAAGGATTTTCTCAATATTATTTAACCTAAACAAAATACAGAAATATTTTGGGTACTGATGCTTATATGAGACTGTGACGATCATTTATAAATCCCAATTTCAAACTTAATGTCCACTAAAATAAACTGGTTTTCTGAGATTAAGTTTTTACATTCAATTTTTTTCTAAAACCAATATGTGAAAAAACATTAAAGAAACCTAATATGTGATCATGCATTGAAAACCTCAAAAATAGTAAAAAAGAGTATGCATAAAAAAAGAACATTTTCCTCCCTCCCTCCCCTCCCAGTTCCTCTTTTCAGAGGTCAGTTTCTTGGGAGAATTTCCTGAGCTACACAAGCATGCATGTAACTGTGATCCTTAAAGGGAGGAGCAAAGCACTGTTGTGTACCATGCCTTCGTTCATTAACGTATCTTTTAATGCAGGAAGATTTTCTGAAAGGATACAAAACTGCTGGCACAATGGGAACCGTATCTCTGACAGCACAACATCAGTGGACAAAGGGAGGAGGGAGCCGACACCTTGCTTTGTCAAGTGGAAAAGGCCATGTGATATTTGACCCGAACTTGGATGGAGAAGTTTGCATGGCAGAACAGCAGAAGATCGCTTTAAGTTGTAATGCCACTTCCAAACCTATGTGTTTAGATGTGCTTTTTCTCTCTCTTCACAGCTTACGTTAATGGGTAGGCACACCATATCTCCAGCAGCTGCTGGTCTGTTGAAAGTCAGTCCTACTCTGGTGAAGGAATGCTGGATTGTAAGTCAAAAGACCTAGGCTGTAGTTTTAGACAAGCCATGGAACCTCTTTGGTTTCCTCCTTTATGTAATGGAATACCGCTCCCTTGCTTTTCTTGCCTGGCTTTAGTCTGCCTGCTGAACTAGAGAGAGCACCATCCTATGGTGAAAGCCCACGGACTTTGGTGTTGGAGAGACCTGGGATTGAAATCACGGTTTTGCTGCCGTGAATGGTACAGTTGCTAAACCATTCATTGCATTCACAGGACGTTACTGAGTACCTACCATATGCCAGACCCTGTCCTAGGCACGAGGACGCAAGAGAGAACAAGACAGACAGGAGCTTAAATGATTAAGTGTTTGAGCACTTCGTGTGTACGGGACACTGCGCTAAGCCTGAGAAGCAGCAGTAAGCCCTTAGGTGACCTCATTTGCTCACTCAGGCACAAATAACATCTCTCTGCTCCCCAATCCCAAATTTATACCTCCCGGACTGACCTCTCAGAACTCGTCTTAAACCTTTTCGATGACTCCTTTTAAATAATTCATAATAGACTCAAACGTAATACATCCAAAGCCAGACTGATTTTGATCCAAAGACTGTCCCTCCCTTCTCTCTTTCCATCTCTGTAAATAGGCCACCACCCACCACGGTGTTGAGGCCAGAGATCTGGGGGACTTTCCTGACAGCGCCTCTCCCTCACCTTATCACTTGCAAGACAAATTAGTTCTACCTAGGAGGTAGATTTTTAATCCATCCGCTGTTTTCCTCTCTGCAATCCCCCTTGCTCAAACTTCCTTGCAATAGGCACCACATTATTTGCCTCTCTGCTTCTTGCTTCACTATAAGCCATTCTCTGCACAGTGGCCAGAGTGGATTCCCAGTGTGAAAGCAACATCAAACAGTAGTGATAACAAACACAAAACAAAACAAGTTTAAAAACCAGAAAGTGTAAGTATTCTTTCATTCCTCCACCTTTCTGGGAAGAGCCTGCTCCTGGGCCCTGGAGTAGAGGTGGAGAAATGGTGAGGTCAGAAAGATAGAGCAAGAATGGACTTTTGAAGGTGGGAGAATGAGAACAAACAGAGAAGATCCAGGACCAGGTCTGGCTAGTTTTTTTTGTGTGTTTTTTTTTTGGGGGGGGGGGGTGGTGTGTGAGGGGGTTGATAATATTTATAGGAGAGATTGTAGACTGTTGCTGTGCTTAATAGAACTTGGATAGATAAAGATTTTTAAAATCATGTTTACTGAGACTCATGCCCAGAAACTTCTTTTGTACCTTTCATAGACTTCAGTAAATATTGGATTGCTTTTTCATTTTTAGTTTTGTTATCTGCTGTTTCTTTTGAATGAGATGTATGCTGATATAGGCAATGAGTGAATTCAGCTTTCTTCAAGATAAACCATTGCATTTAGATAAATAAACTCTGAATCCCCTACCAGGGCCTAAAACTCTCTATATCATCTAGCTTCTTCAGTTTTATCTCTGAACTACTCTCCTCTTTGCTGACATTGGTCTTATTTGGGTTCCTTAAACACACAAAGTGTTTTCCTTTCTCAGTCTCTATATAACTATTCCCTGTTTGGAATACTCTTTTCATGGATAGCACTGTCTTATATTTCAGGTCTCATCTTAAATGTCACCTTTTCAGAAAGTCCTTTCTACCTAGCGTAGCTACAGTATATCTCCATTGTTCTCCTTCATGGCACTGGATGGCTTCCTTTACAGGACTTTGCAATTGGTAATGTACTCACGTGTGTGGTACTGTGTGTGTGTGTGTGTGTATGCACCCAGGCCTGTTTTGTTCATTGTTTCCAACAGATGTGTATTCAAGAGGACAAGGAACTTGTGTGTTGGCCATTGCTGTAGAGCCACTGTCAATATGGATACTGAACAGACCATTGTGTGTAATAATAACTACAACAGGGAAGCATGGTGTTATTGTAAATGTGAGGAAGCTAGTTTAAGTGGCCTCCCTGATCTAAAAACCAATCAAGAGTTGGCCAAGTGACGAGAGTGAGGACTGTTGGCAGCAGAGGAAATGAATGTGAAGGCCTCTGGATGGGAGTATGGAGTATTTGGGGAAAATCACAGGAGATCAGCATGGCTGGAGCTCAGAGGGGAACAGGCGGGCCTGTGGTATATGTGGTAAAACTCAGGATTGGGCGCAAGATCTTCCTAAGAGGAATGAAAGCTTCAGGCTGTAGAGTGAGGTGATTTAAGTGTGTGTGTGTGTGTGTGTGTGTGTGTGTGTGTTAATCCTCACTGGAGGGTATTTTTATTTTTATTTATCTTAGAGATCGGGGTGGGATGGTGGGGAGAGAGAGCAATCGGCTGCCCCCCTTACATGCCTGACTGGGGACGGAACCCACAACCTAAGTATGGGACAAGGCTCCAGCCAACTGAGCCACCACACTGAGACGAAGTTTGTGTTTTTAAAAGACCACTATAGATGGATGGGGACTGGATTGCAGGTGAGAAATGGGGAACTTGGGAAAGTTAGGTGCTTGGAGAGGTAACCTGGGGCATCAATGATCTAGGGAGACTGGCTAGGTAAGTATAAGAAAGAGCACAGGTCAGAGAAGATGAGAAGCATGGCTAGAAGAGATGGTGAGTTTGGAGGATAGTGGTAGATTCACAAGAGATTTAGAAGCTAGAGTAGTTACGATAAATGAATCACTGAACCTGCCACAAGGGAGTCAGAGAGCCAAGATGACTTCAGAGTTTTAATTTAGACCACTGAGTAGATAGTGGATCTATTTACTGAAATAATAGAAAACTGGAAGAGGAGCCAGTTGTTGTTGGGTGGGAAGATGACGAATTCAGGTGTGGACATGTTTGAGGCATCTGTGAGAATTGCAAGGAGAGATGTCAAGCAGGCAGTTGAATAGATGGCAATGTGATGGTCAGTAAAATTTTATGTACAAATGAAGCTCTCTGGTTAGGGAATGAGTGGAGTGGGAAACTTGGGATGGAGTCCTGAGGCCCTCTCACCGTTTAAGGGTCAGGTTGAAAGTGACCAAGGCATAGTCAGAGAGGTAAGAGTAACGCCGGAGTGTGTAGTGCCATGGAAGGCCTTGATGAACTAGTCTAGACCAAAGTCTCAGTGATGTAGCAGATTTTAAGTAGAGGATATCACTTTGCAGTTTAAGTTTTGATAATTCTGCCCTTTTATTAGGAAATCATACATATATCAATATTTCTTGTGGGGGGAGGGAAACACCTCCCTAAATCCCACATTAGAAATGACCATTTTAGCCCTAACTGGTTTGGCTTAGTGGATAGAGCATCAGCCTGCGGACTCAAGGGTCCCAGGTTCGATTCCAGACAAGGGCATGTACCTTGGCTGCAGGCACATCCCCCGTGGGGAGTGTGCAGGAGGCAGCTAATCGATGTTTCTCATCTCTCATCAATGTTTCTAACTCTCTATTCCTCTCCCTTCCTCTCTGTAAAAAAAATCAATAAAATATATTTAAAAAGTGACCATTTTATTTTCATATCAGTATTTTATCTGACCATTTTATTTTCATATCAGTATTTTATCCTCCAGTATTTGTTTATAATGCATGAATATTTTTGAATTGTTGCAGCTACAATGAATGCATAATTTTTATTTTTTTCTATTTTAAAGTGAAAGGAAGTTAAGACTTCGTAATTATCATTCTAGTGGCTGTAGTGTTCCAGTCAATGACATTAATTTAGAGATTTATAAAAGAATATGGCTAATTCTACAAAAACTATAGGAAGAAAAAAACTACAAAGTTTTTCTTAAAATCCACCTTTCTTTAGCATAACAAGATCATTTTAAAGAGTTAAAAAAGCACAGAAGCAAATGAGACTATTAATTTTGCCTTCTGGAGTTTAAATATAGACAAGCCAATTCTAATATGTTGCTTCTTCAGTTTCATATACTCACATTACAACCTTGGAGAGAAAATGGAAAATCTGAATGAAATCCTAAGAACAGGGTTAAAGGGTTAAGCCGGAGGGAGACGTTTATTTTGTTGATCCTTGCAATACAAGGACACTCTTTGTAGCTATACTAGCAAACTGAAGACCGATATATCACCTTGATGTGTTGTTTTGAATCTTCAATGACAGATAATGAAGTCAAGTACGTGATGCTTTTATGTGTTGCCATTAAATCTTAAACTCAGACCAAAAAGTTCTAAAGTATCCAAGTGAGTATATATTTTTTTGCATTCTTGAATGATTTCATATCTTCCAAGTTTTGTTTACAAGTCATCACAAATATCCTTTAGTACAAAGGGGGCTGAACTGGTTAACACCTGCTTCAACTGACATGCTCTTATGTAAGCCTGAAACTGATGGAGTGAGGTAAGCTGTCAAGATGAAAAAGAGCCTTTTCTGGAGCTATAGAGTTTTAGGTTTCCACAGAAACATGACTAGAAGCAAAAAGTGAATTCATGATTGAGCCAAGGACACTTTAGCTCTATAATATATATATATTATTGATTTTTTACAGAGAGGAAGGAAGAGGGATAGTTAGAAACGATCGATCAGCTGCCTCCTGCACACTTCCTACTGTGTGTCTGCAACCAAGGTACATGTCCTTGACGGGAATTGAACCTGGGACCCTTCAGTCTGCAGGCCCTACACTCTATCTGCTGAGCTCAACGGGTTAGGGCCGTTTTAACTCTGATCGAACAAACTTCTGTGCTGAAGTTAGTACTTCAGCTCAGAAAAGCTAAAAGTCTCTTGCTTTCAAAAAATAGGTCTCTAGTTTGGTAACATCAAAAGTGATTGCTCAGGCATGGGGAAAAGGGCAGGGCAGAAGGTGTCAACGGAGGGAAAAGGGGGACATATGTAATACTTTAAAAATACATATATTTTTATTGATTTCAGAGAGGAAGGGAGAGATAGAAACATCAATGATGAGAGAGAATGATTGGCTGCCTCCTGCACGCCCCACACTGGGGATCAAGCCCACAAGCCGGGCATGTGCCCTGATGAGTAAAGTGACCTCCTGGTTCATAGGGTAACACTCAACCACTGAGCCATGCCAGCAGGCTGTAATACTTTCAACAATAAAGATTTAATTTAAAACGCTGATTGATCGGGAAGCCTAAGACATTAGGGCCGCTGAACTCTTGCCGTTTAATTCAGTGAATACACCGAGCTCCTACTTTGTGCAGGACAAAGACACAGCTGCCATGAAATCCTTATTTAAAGGCTCATTTTCTCTCCTGTGGTAAGACTAGCCTTATCGCTCTGCATGGATCTTGCTGGCAGGTTCCTGTACGTCCTGTCTAGCGAGAAGCTATTTTTGTTTCCACTCCAGGTTGTGGGAATGGGTAGTGATGTTAGGTCTATGCAGCCAACAAGGTGTTTTCCGGGACTTGGGGCCTCTCTGTGGTGGGAGAGAGAGGAAGCATAGGCAGAAAGGAGAGAGTGGACCTCTGAAGTCACGTGGAGACCCTGGAACCTTCTACATACCACGTGCTCGGTTACCCCTTGGCTGATAATCACAACCATCGGGGGAAAGGGAAGGCGTTTGTTGAGCTGAATTTCACAGATAAGGGAACTGGCTAGGGACCCTAGGAAGGTCACAGAGTAGGTGGTGGGCCTGGGATTGGAGCCTCTTCTGTAGGTCCTCACAGGTTTCCCACCGCAACGCACAGGGACCCAGCGGAATTTCGGGTCCAGAGCAAATCATACCGCACCTTCCGCTCCCACATTTTTACAAGATGAACTCTGTCTAGAATGGACATTTAATAAAGCAGCAAAAGGGAAAGAGGTCACGGCCAAGCAATTTATAGCTGGAGAGGGGAGTATGTGCGGTAAGATTCCACCATTTTTTATTTTTATTTTTTCATGAGGAGCCCCTAGCAGTGGTTCTCAACCTTCTGGCCCTTTAAATACAGCTCCTCATGTGGGGACCCAACCATAAAATTATTTTTGTTGCTTCTTCATAACTGTAATGTTGCTACTGTTATGAATCATCATGTAAATAATATCTGATATGCAGGATGGTCTTAGGCGACCCCTGGGAAAGGGTCCTTGGATCGCCAAAGGGGTCGCGACCCACAGGTTGAGAACCGCTGCAAGGTTAGAACTAAGGTTGCTGCCTGCCTTCCCGAGTTGAGTTCTTGCGCGGGGCACAGAGACCTGTTTCCTGCACCAGATGCCAACGTGAACGGCTAGCTCAGTTCTGTCTCAGATAATGACTGTGCAGGTCAGCAGGTCAAATAAGGCCCTTTGTAGAGGAGGGCCCTTCACAGCTTTGCAGGGCAGCAGACATCTTCCCTAGGAACCAGGGGACTGGGAAGCAGGTGCTGAAAATAAAGCCTGGAGGACTCGAGGTGCAGGTGAGCGGGTGGGTGGGGTGGGTGGGAGCAACGTGTGATGACTGGACTTGGCGGATACGACCTAAAAGTGCACTCTGACCAGCAGGTCTGCTCTCCCAGGAACTGGGCTCTTTGAAAAGCGGAATTAAAAAGGACACGAGGCGCAACATGCCATTTCAGATGAACTAAATCTCTTCTCCTGTGAGCCCTGCCCAAACGCTGATGGAATTAGGACGGAACAAAAAGATCATGAGGAAAAGCCATGGACACGGCCTCTCGGTCGGGGCACCCGGAGGGGAAAGGAAACGAGTGATGAACGACTCGGGACATCCCTGGGGACGGCTCTGGCTCGGGACCTTCTCGCTGGCAACGTCCCAGCCCGAGCGCCCAGGGCCGCCCTCCGTGGACCGGGGCCCGGGGGCCAGGCGCGCGCACGCGCACTCACGTGTACACGCACTGGCGCGCGCGCAGGCCACTCGTACACACGGCCGTCTCCCCAGCCACCCTCCACCCCATCCCGGGGGCGGGCGGCTCTCGGTGAGGAGCGCACCGTCTCCGCGCAAACCCAGGCTCTGTTAGGCCCTGGGGGACAGGGCCCGAGCTGCCGGCAGCCAATGGGCGCGGCGGAGGGGCTCGAGCGCGGCTGACGCTGCGCCAATGGGCGTGCGCGGGGGGCGGGGGCAGCGGCGGAGACACTATTGTTGATGAGGAGAAGCGGCGGCGGCGGCGGCTGCACCACCTCCTCGCTGCCGGCCGCGGCCCGGGCGCCCCTCGCACCCCGGATTCCGGCTTCGTCGCCCCGTCGCGGGGGCCTTCTCTTCGGCCTCGAGAACCTTTCCCCTTCAACCCAACAACGACCCCCGCCCCCGTCTCGCCCAGTCACCGGGGAGGGTGGACCATGTCCCAGCGGATGAGGCGCAACGGGTCCCCCACGCCGGCCGGCTCCCTCGGGGGCGGTGCGGTCGCCACGGCCGGGGGAGCCGGGAGCCGCCTGCAGCCCATGAGGGCGACGGTTCCGTTCCAGCTGAAGCAGCAGCAGCAGCAGCAGCAACATGGCAGCCCCACGCGGAGCAGCGGCGGCGGCGGCGGCAACAACAACGGCGGCTGCTGTGGTGGCGCCTCGGGCCCCTCGGGCGGCGGGGGCCTGCGCACGGCCTCGCGCAGCACCAGCCCCACTCGCGGCGGCGGCAGTGCGGCCGCGCGTACCAGCCCCACCGTGGCCACGCAGACGGGCGCGTCAGCCACCTCCACGCGAGGCACGAGCCCCACGCGCGGCGCCGCGCCCGGAGCCCGCGGGAGCCCCCCACGGCCGCAGCCCCCGCCGCCGCCGCCGCCGCTGCTGGGCACCGTGTCGTCGCCGTGCTCGTCGCCCACCCACCTGTGGACGGGCGAGGTGAGCGCGGCCCCACCCCCGGCCCGCGTCCGCCACCGGAGGCGGTCCCCGGAGCAGAGCCGCTGCTCCCCGGAGAGGCGGAGCCCCAGCGCCCCGGTCTGCAAGGCAGGTACGTGCAGGGGGCCGGGCGGCGCGGGGACTGCGGCGCTGCGGCGGGGCCGGGGCGGCCGGGGGCGGGGCCCGAGTGGGGCGGACCCGCCTGCCCGCGGCCCCCCTGTCCCGTGCCGTCCCCTCCACCCCCCACGCAGGTCCGCGCCCGCCTCATTCATCCCTCGCCCCGAGCCGGTCCACGCTTGTCCCCGACCGACCGGGAGGTGCCGCCGCTCACCTGAGCCTGTTCTCGCGTGTGGGCGGCAAACCGGGGCCTCTGGCCGCCCTCCTCTGCGGTGGGGCGGGGAGCGGGCTGTCCCCTTGTCCGAGGGACGTGGCTCCTGGGAGTGTAGCCCACGGCTGCCGAGTATTTCTCAGATTTGCGGGACTGGAGACGTCAGCGTGGCAGCTGCGGGCCCCGCGGAGCCGGGCAGGGGCTGGCGAGGGGCGCAGGGCAGGGAGCAGGTTCCTCGGGAAGCCGGTGGGCTTTGTCCCAGGGTCTGCGTGTCTTTCTCATATACCGACTGATTCTGTGCTTAGGATGTAAAACCATTCCTTTGTTTTTCTAAAAAAAGAAAAAGAAAACCCAGGGTGTTTCTATGATCATTGTAGGGACCTGAAAATGGTGGTTTTTCTCTATGCCTGAGCAAGGTCCCTGGGAGGGTGCTGAGCGGAGTTGTTGGGTTCCGGTGGAGTCATTCATAAAGAGAAACGCAGAGAAATTCGGATTGGGGAAATAGAGGTAACGTTTATTGCCTGATTGCCTTCCTGTTAGGACCTAGTGAAGAAAGATACGGGTGGTTTTTAGCTGGCCACGTAGACCTTTGTCTTTCCTTTTTTCCTGGGGAGTTTCTGTTAAAATCTTTCAGGCGGAATGGCTGGGAATGTCAGGAAACTTTGTACAGTACCTCCTAACCAAGTAAAACAGAGGAAGCGATTTCAAAGGTTCATTCAGGCAGTAGGGTGAATCTTTCCTGTTGATTTTATCAGATTTTTTTTGGAGAGAATTGCCCTGAAAAATGGTCAATAGTGTTTTCTAATTAGAGCCAGAGTACTGATTTAAATATTTTGAAAATGCAAAGTGCTTTTTTAAAACTGATAGTTAAAAGTACTAGGACATCGTCTTCTTCAAATAAAAATAGCTACCACTTTACTGAGCTTCTGCTATAATGGTGGGTGATTTACCTACAAGTTCTCATTTTAATTTTCACAGTAGGTTTTAGAAAGCTTAAGTAACAACTATTAGAGTTGATATTTGAACTCTGCTGCGTGATACCTCAAAACTATCTTTTATCTTTTATCAAGGAGGTAGCTTTATGATGTATAAGATAGAACTTGGGAAATATGTAGGACAGCAAAATTGCACGTGCTTAGTTTTTGAAGTAACGCTTTGAGATACCTGGTGACCATAATTGCTTCAGTTTACTTTCAGCCCTCTGGGGCTGGCATAGTACAGGCAGGTTCAAGGGAAGGAGAGCTGCTTAAGTGAGTATAGAGATGGAGGTAGGAGGTGGTGACTACATTCTGAGAATAGACTGTGGCTACCCTCTTAACGGTTTGACCCTTGAAGCAGAGCAGCAGACTAGGGAGAAAGTAAAATTAGGTATTGGCAATGTGTGGACACAGGTGCTCTTTTCTTCTGATCTCTAGAACGGAGTTGTTGGATTTCCAGGGATCTCAGGCTCCTGACGAGCCCATTCCTCATGCTTCCCATAGCTCCCTTCCCTCAGAGCTGTTATTCCTTAGAGTATTCATGCTGTTAAGTTAACCCTCTCATTATCCACCCTCCAAAAAAACCCCCACAAAATCCCAAAAGTAAAAAAACTCCTTTCCTCTAATGCAGCGCTCTCAACTGAAAAGGGTTACCATCTGTTACTAAGTTATGCTGAAGTGAATGTCTGATAGCTTCCTTTCCAGGATTGTATTCTTGTTTCACCCTAGTGAACTTCCATGCAGAGTAGAACAAACAATTTTCAGATTTCAAGTCTTCGTAGCACAAACTAGACCATTCGCATTTTGCTTCTTTTCTCAGACGAAAACTGGAAAGAGAGAAAAGGAAAAAGAGTATTTATTTATTTATATTGATTTCAGGGAGGGAGAGGGAGAGAGAAATATCAATAATGAGAGAGGCCCTAGCTGGTTTGTCTCAGTGGATAGAGCGCTGGCCTGCAAATTGAAGGGCCCCAGGTTCAATGCTGGTCAAGGTCGCATGCCTGGGTTGTGGGCTCATCTCTGGTAGGGGGCGTGCAAGAGGCAGACGATCAATGATTCTCTCATCATTGATGTTTCTATCTCTCTCTCCCCTCTCCTTTCCTCTCTGAAATCAATAAAAATATACTTTAAAAAATGATGAGAGAGAATCACTGATTGGCTGCCTCCTGCATGACCCCTATTGGGGATCGAGCCTGTGCCCTTGACCAGAATCAAACTCGGGACCCTAAGTCTCTATGCACTGAGCCAAACAGGGTGGGGCTCTTTTACTTAGTGATTGATTTTAGAGAGAGGGAGAGAGAGAGAGAGGGAAAGAGAGAGAGAGAGAGAGAGAGAGAGAGAGAGAGAGAGAAAGAGAGAAACAGGCATCGCTTTGTTATTCCACTTATTTATGCATTCTTTGGTTGTTTCATGTATGTGCCCTGACCTGCGATCAAACCCTCAACCTTAGCTTTTGGGATGATGCTTTAATCTCTAACTGAGCTAAAAAGCCAGGCCTAAGGAAGAGTCTTTTAGATTAGAGGTCAGTTTATAGCCTCAGGGAAATTTAGAAATCTTTACTGGTAGAGAGGAAGTGTCCACTTTCTATAGTTTTGTAAACCTCATCTGACTCTAATTCCAGGGTCTATGTAGATCAGGCTACCACTTTCTGGGTGTCTCTAAGATGAACTGGATGCCATAACCTTTATTAGGGATCCAATATCTAAAAATCCCTGAGTTGAAGGTCTCAGGATCCTTGCAGGCATCCTCAAACTACGGCCCGCGGGCCACATGCGGCCCGCCGAGGACATTTATCTGGCCCGCCGGGTGTTTTTGCCGCCTCTGCCTGTCCTGCTTAAAATAAGATATGTGCAGTGTGCATAGGAATTTTTCATAGTTTTTTTTTTTTAAACTATAGTCCGGCCCCTCAACGGTCTGAGGGACAGTGAACTGGCCCCGTTTAAAAAGTTTGAGGACCCCTATTTAGAGGGTTGGATTCCTACACAGTTGCCTTATTCCTCTAGGTTTAGAGGTTATCATTGGCTCTTTGAGCACTCCCCTTTTCTTGATTATTTGGCAGTGATTTTCAATGAGCGTGCCGCAAGAATTTTTAAAACATACAATACCTGACTAGTCACGGGCCCTGAATTATTTTCCCTTAGATTGTGAAATTAAAAAAAAAGACAATAGCCAACACAACAATAGCCACCTGGTGTGAATGAATGAAAATTATAGCTATTTTTTTTGTCAGATCAACATAAAATATATTTTTTTGGTGTGCCACAGAATTTTAGTAATTAGTTTATGTGCCATGAGATGAAAAGGGTTGAAAATTGCTGCAATAAGGTAATCAAAGCACCCATCTTTGACAGATAATTAATTTTTTTCAATTACGTCCCATATTATTCTGTATTTGTTTCAGATGTACAGCAAAGTGGTTTGAAAATCATGTACCACTGCTTCAAGTACCCACCTGGCCCCATACAGTTATCATTGATATTACTGACTACATTCTCTATGCTGTAATCTACATCTCTGCGACTGTACTGTAACTACCAATTTCTACCTTTTCACCCAGCTTTCCAACCCCTCTCCCCTCTAATAACTGTCATTCTGTTCTCTGCATCTGTGAGTCTGTTTCTATTTTGTTTGTTTATTTTGTTCATTAAACATATGGTATTTCTCTTTCTGAGTTATTTCACTTAGCATAGTACTCTCTCGGTCCATCCATGCTATCACAAAATGTAAGATTTCATTCTTTTTTTTAAGCCCGACTGGTATTCCATTGCGTAAATGTACTGCAGCCTTTTTATCCATTCATCTCTGGATGGGCACTTGAGTTGCTTCTATAGCTTGACTATCCTAATATATAAAGAGCCAGGGGCCCTCATGATTGAAACAACTGGACGGATGACCAAACAGCAGGCTGCGTGGGGCGAACAGGCCAGCAGGGCGGTTAGTGAGGGATGACCAAATGACTGAACAGCAGGCAGCATGGGGTGACCAAGCAGGCAGGTGGTTAGTGAGGGACAACCAAATGACTGAACATCAGACTGTGTGGGCGACCAGGCCTGCAGAGGGCGCAGTTGGAGGCAAACAGGTTGGCGGAGGGGGGGCAGTTGGGGGTGACCAGGCCAGCAGGGGGGCAGTTGGGCATGACAAGGCTGGCGTGGTTGACAGGGGCAACCAGGCCAGCAGGGGATGGGAGCAGTTAGGGGTGACCAGGCTGGCAGGGGGAGGGGGGGCAGTTGGGGGTGACCAGGTCGGCAGGCAGAGGCAGTTAGGGGTGATCATGCTGGCAGTGGGACAATTAGGGGCAATCAGGCAGGCAGGCAGGTGAGCAGTTAGGAGCCAGCAGTTCTGGGTTGTGAGAGGGATGTCCAACTGCTGGTTTAGGCCCGATCCCTGGGCAGTCAGATATCCTCTGGGTAGTCCTGGATTGGAGAGGGTGCAGGCTGGACTGAGGGGATCCTCCCCGTGCCCCCCATGCATGAATTTTTTGCTCTGGGCCTCTAGTCTATAATAATTTACAATAATAAAAGCATAACATGCTAATTAGACTGGACAGCCGAACTACCTTCCTGACATCCTTCTGGATGAAGCCGGGGCTTCGAGGGGCGAGGCAAGCCGACGCAGCTGTGAGGGCTGAGTCAAGTTGCCGGCAGCTGCGAGGGATGAGCCCCTGGCACAGATTTCGTGCATCAGGGCTCTAGTTGTAAATAATGCTGCAGTGAACATAGGGATGCATATATTGAATTAGTGTTTCAGGTTCCTATTTTTTAAAAAATATATTTTATTGATTTTTCAGAGAGAGGAAGGGAGAGGGACAGAGAGCTAGAAACATTGATGAGAGAGAAACATCAATCAGCCGCCTCCTGCACACTCCCCACTGGGGATGTGCCTGCAACCAAGGTACATGTCCTTGACCGGAATCGAACCCAGGACCCTTGAGTCCGCAGGCCGACGCTCTATCCACTGAGCCAAACCGGTCAGGCAAGGTTCCTTTGGATATATTCACAAAAGTGGAATCACTGGGTCATAAGGAAATTTCGTTTTTAATATTTTTAAAAAATTCTCACCTGAGGATTTTTACTCATTTTTAGAGGGGGAAGAGAGAGAGAAACATTGACTGGTTGCCTCCTGCATGAGCCTCAACAAAGCCCAGGGATCAAACCCATAACCTAGGCGTGTATCCTAGATTGGAGTCAAATCCAGGTCCTTTCAATGACACTCCTACCACTGACCCACCACTGGCCAGGGCCCATTTTTAATTTTTTGATGAACCTCCTCAATGTCTTCCATAATGGCTGCACCAATCTGTGTTCCCACCTTCAGTGCCTGCTGTGTCCATGGCAGTGCAGTTTGTCATTAGGAACTGAGAAAGGCTTAGAGAAAGGCAAGTTGGCAACAGTGTTAATTGTAGATAAAATGAAGAAGGTGAGGTTTGTTTTTGTGCCTTCCCTCTTTTTACCTCATTTTCCTTAATAAAATGTCAAATATCCTATCTAATAAAATAGAAATATGCAAATTGACTGCCACTCCACACACAAGATGGCCACCCCATGTGGTCAAAGATGGCTGTCCCGAACGTGGACACAAGATAGCCGGCAAGGGAGGGGAGTTGAGGGGGACCAGGCCTGCAGGGGAGGGCAATTAGGGGTGACCGGGTCTGCAGGGGAGGGCAGTTGGGGATGACCAGGCTGGTAGAGGAGGGCAGTTAGAGGGTGATCAGACTGTCAGGCAGAAGCAGTTAGGGGCAATCAGGCAGGCAGGCAGGCGAGTGGTTGGGAGCCAGCAGTGGAAGGGATGTCCGACTGCCTGTTTAGGCCCGAGACCACTGGGCAGTTGGACATCCCTTGAGGCGACCCAGATTGGAGCGGTTGCAGGCTGAGCTGAGGGATTCCCCCCTTCTGTGCACGAATTTCCTGCACCAGGTCTCTAATATATATTATAAATGGAAAGGTAGCATAACATTGAGGTTGGGAGCATAGGCTTTGGGTAAACAGTCTGGGTTTAATACCTGTGTTTTGCCACCTAGAAACCATGTATACTGGAAAGTGAATAACTTTCTGACCCTTAACTTTCTCATCTGTATGAAATAGGTAATGATGGAAATCGCCTTCATCTGGTGGTAAGGATTACATGAGAGAAAATTTTTCAATAGTACTGTACCTCAACATAAAAGTTGGCTATTGTGTATCATATTAGTTTGCTTCTACTTTTAGTGGATATAACATAAATTGCCAATGTAGACTTAGTTTTCATAGTTGTATTTTCATGTTGGAGAGAATATTGCCTGTGAACATCCAGAACTGTTTCTCAGAGTGTGGTCTAGTTCATCTTTATCAGAATTACTTAGGGTCCTTGGTAAAAAATGCAGGTTACCAGACTCTAGTACAGACCTTAAAGCCTCATCTCTACCCACTGTGATTTTGCTGTACTCTAAAACAAAAAAAGTGACTAGAAGCACCAAAATAAAATCTGAAAACTCATCATTAGAAAAAATGGTTTTAGTACAGTATGTGTAAAAGTTAGTTTTTGCAGTGTGGCTGATACGTAGATAGCAAGTTGTGTTTTTGCTAATTTCTCCCTTACTTTGCATGCATTATGTTGTGTATGAATTTGGTTGGTTGTTGGGTTGGAGGAAATGGTAAGAGCAACAAGAGATGGAGGTCTCTAGACTAATCAGAAGAAAGTAGAATATCAGAACTTAATATTTGCAGCATCTTAGACTTGTACTGTACTTTTGTTGTTGTTAATCCTCACCTGAGGATATTTTTTCTATTTTTAAAAAATATGTTTTTATTGATTATTTCCTTTTTAGAGAGAAAGAGAGAGGGAGAGAGAGAAAAAGAAACATCAATGATGAGAGAGAATCTTTGATCAGCTGCCTCCTGCATGCCCCACAGTGGGGATTGAGCCCACAACCTGGGCATGTGTCCTGACTAGGAATCGAACCATGACCTCTTGGTTCATGGTTCAACCAGTGTGCCCCACTTGCTAGGGTTTCCCCCCTTTTTGAATGAATAATTATGTCTAGTATAGCCCTTCTTGTTGTTAAATGATTTTGTGGATAACAGGAACTACAGCCTTTAAGTCAGTAGCTGATCAGGTTTTAGAACCTTTATAATGTAATACCTAGGGCCATGGTTTGGGATGCTCTCCTGTCATTGAAGCAACACAGGAACCAGTTGAACAGGTGGTTTGGGAGTTACAAACTCTTTTGACTGAAACTTTTAATGCCATACCCTATTGTAGTTAACTTCTGTAAAGATTTTCTTTTCTTTTTTTTATTGAGGTATAATTAACAAATAAAATTGCAAGACATTTGAAGTGTACATTGTGATTTGTTATCCATTGTAAAAGGTTTCCTCCCATCTAGTTTATTCATCACCTCACATATTTTTCTCCTCCTCTTCCTCCTTTTGCTATGCATCTTCCTTCTTTTTTTGTGAGAACATTTAAGTTCTATTTCTTAGCACATTTCAATTATACAATGGTGTTGTCATCTATATGTATAAAGAGTGAGGGTCCATAATGTCCAAAATGACCAAAGGGACAACTGAATGCCAGGCTGTGTGCCCAGCAGGCTCGGGTGGGCGGGGACTGGTGAATGGGCTAAACTGTTCACCTCTCAGAGACAGAGAGAGGCCCCAGACAGCAGCCACCCCAGGCCTTGCCAGCAGCCGAGTATCTTTCTCTGAGAGGTTAGCAGTTCAGCCCACTCACCAGCAGCCTGGAGTGGCTGCTGATCAGCCCCATCTCTCTGATCAGGCCAGGAGAGCCCAGAGACACTGACTGGCATAGAAACCGACCAGTCAGAACCAAATCTGGGAGAACTGCAAGGAGCCAATGGCTGCCTAGGAGGCGGAGCTTTTGGCGCTGACTGGCATAGAAACCAATCGTCAGAACCTAATCTGGGTAAACCGCAAAGGCAGAACCTAAGGTGGGGGCTGAAGAGTGGTTTAAAGGCAATAGCTGTTAAGGGCAATAAGGTGTAAGAAAGCAGTTCAATTTTTTTTTTTTTAGCAGTTCAATTTTTTAATGACCACTTTGGCAGTACAGTGCATATGGCTGGCTCTCAGTCCAGATATAGGGATTATGTATTTTTGTCTGCTAAGAGCATCTCCTCCTGCTGAAAAAGGCCCCCTCCCCTATATAAGCAATCCTACCCTATATAATCTATCTGTACTAATAAAAGGGTAGTATAATAATTAGACCAGGTCGACTGGCCATCTTCTGGATGTCCAGCTTCCTTCTGGACAAAGCCATGGTGGTGGGGCTGAGCAGAGGCAGTTAAGGTGATAAGAGCTGCAGGGAAGGGCAGTTGGGGGCAAGATCAGGCTGGCAGGGGAGGGCAGTTAGGAGCAATCAGGCAGGTAGGGGTGATCAGGCCAGCAGGGGAGAACAGTTGAAGGTGAAATCAGGCTGGCAAGGGAGGGCAGTTAGGGGGTGATCAGGCAGGTAGGCAGAGTGGTTAGAGGCAATGGGAGTGATCAGGCAGGCAGGCATAGGGGTTAGTGGCAATCAGTCAGGCAGAGGCAGTTAGGGGCGATCACACAGTCAGGAAGGTGAGTGGTTAGCAGCCAGTGGTCCCAGATTAAGAGAGGGATGTCCGACTGCCAGTTTAGGGATCGGGCCTAAACTGGCAGTCTGATATTCCCCAAAGGGTCCCTGATTGGAGAGGGTGCAGGCTGGGCTGAGGGAACATCCCCCCTCCCCGTGCATGAATTTCATGCACTGAGCCACTAGTATTATACATAAGATTTACGTACTTATAGCTGAAAGTTTGTACTCTTTCATCAACCTCTCCCTATCACCTCACCCCCTTTCACACCCTCCTGGCAACCTCTTTTCCTTCTCTATGTTTCTATGAGTTTGACTTTTTTTCCTTCTTATTCTATGTATAAGTGATACCATGCAGTATTTGTCAATTTACTTTGGAATAACAATAGTATCTGAATTTAATGCATGCACCTGCCCTTGTTTGAGAGGGATAGCAACATTAGAAGTCATTCTCTTCTCTGTCTATATGTTAAGTGCTATCTTAGTCATTGGGATTAGGAAAAGTAAAACATCTGCTCTCCAATGTCTATCTCACTATCTCGTGGAGCACTAGAACTGTCAAGTGACTATTTCAGTGATGGCAACAAATAAGAGGGCTTTTGACCTAGAAGTTGATGTGTTTCCTAAACATGCTTTAGCCAAACCAAGGGAAGGACATGAAGGTAATCTAGTAGAGAGAAAGGCCCAGAGGCCTGGAGGCATGCAAGAGCGTGGCACGTTTTGGGAACTGAAAGTTGATCCAGCATGGTAGGGATTGAGGTAGTCCAGCCAACAAAGTGAGGCTGGAGAGCCCAGATGATAAAGGGTCCTGTCAGCTATCAGAGAGTTTCTTCCTCTGGGCTTCCTTATAAATACAACTTCTGTTCATGTAGGCTGGGAATCTTTGAGTTATCTTTGATTCTTAAAGTCCCTTTTTCCCTTTTAATTCCCTCATAATTAGGCACCAAATCCTGTCAGTTTTGGGAACCTGGATTGAAATGGAATAATGATAAGCTATATGTAGACTGTGTGCTCTTTAGAGCAGACTTAAACTTAGTTGTTGTTTTTTTTTTAATTTTTAGGGCCTAGTAAAATGTTAAACCCTTAGTAATTGTTTAAATGAATGGGTTTATAGGACGTGAGCTCAAAAGGGAAAATGTTTGGTATTTTTACGTGTGACCATGTATAACTTTTGTAAATCTCCATTTCATTATAGAAAATCTAATAGTTGTAGGAGGCCTAGTTGAAAGGTCAACTCTTATTTAGATTTGTAATTTTTAACCGGTGTGCCATGTTGAATTTTTATTTTTTTAAAATTTTTATCTATTTTTAATATATTTTAAAATTGATTTCAGAGAGGAAGGGAGAGGGAGAGAGAGATAGAAACATCAGTGATGAGAGAGACTCATTGATTGGCTGCCTCCTGCAAGCCCCCTACTGGTGATTGAGTCCGTACCCCACGCATGTACCTGACCAGGAATCAAACTTGGACTTCCTGGTTCATAGGTTTATGCTCATCCACTGAGCCATGTTGGTCAGCACCATGTTGAATTTTAAAACATGCAGTACCTGACTATTTAGTCAGGGACACTGACCTCTTTTCCCTTAGATTGTCAAATTAAAAAATTACAACAGCCAACATTACAGTGGTTGTCGTATATGAATGCCCTGTCTTAAGCCATAAATATATAGGTCATATAATAGAGTTGCATCTTATTGGTCACATCTATACTAATAAAAGGGCAATATACTAATTAGACTGGGAGACCTTCTGGGAGACCTTCTAGACATCCTTCTGGACAAAGCCATCCATGGTGGCAAGGCTGAGGCAGAAGTGGTTAGGGGCAATCAGGCCAGGAGGGGAGGGCAGTTGGGGGTGATCAGGCTGGCATGGGGGGCAGTTAGGGCTGAACAGGCTGGCAGAGGGTGCTAGTTGGGGGCCAGCAGGCCAGCAGGGGGGGACAGTTTGGAGAGAAGGATGGTGGGGGGGCATTTGGGGCAATCAGGCTGGAAGGGGGGAGCAGTTTGGGGCGATCAGGCCTGCAGGCAGAGTAGTTAGGGGCAATCAGGCAGGCAGGGAGGTGAGCAGTTAGGAGCCAGCAGTCCCTGATTGCGAGAAAGATGTCCGACTGCTGGTTTAGGCCCAATCCCTGTGGGGGTAGTTGGACATCCCCCAAAGAATCCCAGATTGGAGAGGGTGCATGCCAGGCTGAGGGGACCCCTCCATGCATGAATTTTATGCACCAGGCCACTAGTCTCATAATAAGGTTGCATCTGATTAATGGGTGGTACCAGAAATCCTTATATATAGGTATTGGCACTTGATTTTTTTCACTTTGGAGTGAAAAAGGTAGTAATTATTGTTATTATTTACAGTATATAATCTAATAAAAGAGTAATACGCAAATTAACCCTCACTCTCTTACACCCACAAGCTACGCCCACCAACCAATCAGGAGCAAATATGCAAATTAAGATGGTGGCAGCCATGGAACTAGAGTTGCTCTGGGCAATGGAGGAAGCCAGGGCCCTCCAGGCTCTGAGCTCTACTCAAGGCTACAAAAGTTTCAATTATAGAAGATAAACAAACCCCAGATACCTGCTGGGCTGGGACCTTGGGTTGCCAGGAGCAACCCAGGCTTATAGTGGGGGACCAAGGCAACAAAGTTTTAATTACAGAAGTTAAATAAATCCCAGATACCTGCTTCTAGCCAGGCACCACAGTAGGGACCCGAACCCTGAAGGGGCTGTGGACAGCCTGAAACTGCCTTCTGCCCGTCACCCAGGCTGGCCAAGCACCCCAGTAGGGACCTGAACCCTGAAGGCCCTGTGGGCAGCCTGAAAACGGCCTTCAGCCCCTCACTGAGGCTGGCCACCCCCCCATAGGGTGAGGGTCCCCACTGGGGGGCTTAGCAAGCCTGCAAACAGCCATCAGCCCCTCACCCAGGCTGGCCAGGCACGCCAACAGGTGGACATCCCCCAAGGGGTCCCGGACTACGAGAGGGCACAGGCTGGGCTGAGGGACCCCCCCCAAGTGCACAAATTTTTATGCACCAGGCCTCTAGTTACCTATATAATTTTGCTTTTGTCAGATCAGCAAAAATAACATTCTTTGGTGTGCTGCAGAATTTTAGTAATTAGTTTATGTGTGCTGTGAGATGATAAAAGTTGAAAATTGCTGCCTTAGTTTATTAAAAATCTTAAAAATTGAATCAGAACCATTAGTAAGGTCTGTTTGATTATTTGTACTGGTGAGTGACTGCCAAGATCATAGTTAGGGAAGAAAAGTGCCACACAACCTTTTAGCAATTTGATTTTAATGAATATTTACGTTTACTAGAGTGTGCCTTTTTTTATCCCTAGCTAAGGAAAATCTTCTTGTGATTGTCTCAATAGAGATTTATTTTAGATGAAAAATGGTGAACGTGTGTGTATTTATTGCTTTTCACTTGTCACAGTTAATAATATGGGCACATATGTTTTCTTGAACTTATGGATATGTACTGTATTTCTTTTTTGTTTACTATAAAAGGGAAGACTATATTGGAGATGGTTAGCATTTGCAACAATTGTTTTAGTGAAAGAATTGTGCCATTTTGGAAGCTAATTAAGTGACTAAGGCATATCTGTAAAGCAGCCTTAATGATTATCAGCAACACAGCTGCTGTAACTATTATGTTAGTGGAATTTAATCTTTTGTTATTTGGATCACATAACCAGCAACAGAACTTTTATACTTGTAACTGTGCAAGACCCATATTAAAAAACACTAGGGGCCTGGTGCACGAAATTCGTGCACTGAGGGAGGAGTCCTCAGCCCAACCTGCCCCCTCTCACATATTGGGAGCTCTCAGGGGTTGTTCTACTGATGGCTTAGGCCCACTCCCTGCTCCCCTTGGGGAGCAGGCCTAAGCCACAGTCTGGCCTCCCTTTGTGGGAGGCGACCAGGCTAATCAGGGGAAGCCACCAACCCAACACCCCGTTGCTGCAGGCACTGCCAGTCACTGCAGCCACCAAGGTGTTTTAATCAACATGGACTCCAGTCGCTTCACCATGAAAAAATGACAACTTTCTTTAGGCATTTTCAAGATGTGTCTTTCATAGGATATGACATTTCTTTCTTTCTTTTTTTTAATCCTCACCTGAGAACATGTTTCCATTGATTTTTAGAGAATGTGGAAGAGAAGGGAAAAACAGAGAGAAACATCAAAGTGTGAGGAACACTTGGATTGATTGCCTCCTGGCCGGGGCCCTGGTCAGGGAGGAGCCTGCAACCTAGGTACATGCCCTTGGTCAGAATTGAACCCAGACCCTTCAGTCAGCAGGCTGCGGCATTATGCACTGAGCCAAACTGGCTAGGGCAGGATATGACATTTCTTAGACCTCCAGCAATGGACCTTCATTTTTTTTTCTCCAGGAGTGTGGTGGAAAAGCCCTAGATTGCCATTTTGGATTCTTATTACCCAAGTTACTAAGAATATTACCAGTGGCATACAGGGAGCTTAGCCAATTAGTGGTAAGAAAAGGTGTTTCCTCTGTAGTTCACTCTGATCACCAGCTCCACCCCTGCCCCTCCAATCCCAGCTCTACCCTTGCCCAGGCCTGTAACCTCTGCCTGAGGATGCAGGCCTGGGCAGGGGACCCCTAGAACCCTGCAATCGCTGACTTCACAGAGCCCAGGCCTCTGCAATCTCTGGCCTTGCCTCTGCCCAGGCCTGAGGTCTCTGGCCCAGGCCTTACGCCTGGGTAGGGCACCCTCATACCCCTCTGATCACCGGCTCTGCCCCTATCCCCTCCTATCACCGGTTCTGCCCTTGCCCGTGCCTGAGGCCTCTGGCGAAGACCTCTGGCCTGTGCAGGGGACTGCCAGTTCCTTCTGATCGCCTGTTCCACCCCTGGGGCCCCCTGCCTCCCCTGCCACCTGCCTGGCTAACAGGCCTGACCACTTCAGTGGCAAAGCGGAGCCAGACTGTGCACCACCATCTTGTGGCCATGGGGATAGCCATCTTTGTGACAGAGTGATGCCTAATTTGCATATCACTCTTTTATTAGATAGGATAGATAGTATAATGTAATACAGGTAAAAGAGAGGTGTGTTTCCATAAATGGCTTTGAGAAGTGCTAGGTATTTGCTGTATAGAACTAGAACGATATCTCTTTCTCTAATATATATTTTAAATATATATTATATATATTTATATATATTAAACATATATGTTGTATGTTTATAGATACTTAAATATACATATTTATATTATACATATGTGTGTGCATATATATATGTGTGTGTGTATATATATGTGTGTGTGTGTATATATATATATGGCTAATATGCTAAGTGTCCCTCTAACTTTTCAACTGGTTGCTATGATGCAAACTGACCATCAGGGGGCAGATGCTCAACACAGGACTGTCATGATCCATACTGGCCATTTACAAAGAAATGGCAGCGCGGACCTGGTGCCAACAAAGCAACAGTTTGGCTTCTCCCAAGTGGGACACAGAACCTTGGACACCTCCCCCCCCCCCCCCCAAGTAATAGCCCACCAAATTGCATCCAACACTGCTGAGACCTCCATGGTGCAAAATGCCGCCCACAGGCCAGCCCAGTCTGGAAATGGTTGCTGTGGGCAATGGGTAATGATGTCACGGAGCAACGCCCGGCTTCCTCTCCCTAGTGACAACTAGCCACTTGCTTTATAGCCAGGTGCAAACATTTCACAGTTTAACCAAATGTCTGTGAAGCATTTTCCCATGCCTCATCTCATTTGATTCTCACAGAAGTCCTGGAGTAGGTAGATAGGAGACTCAGTGGAATCCTATTTTTTTTTCATTAGCTGGAAAATGGAAATTTAGAAAGTTTAGAAATTTGACCCAACTGAAAAGACATGGTGGACCTCAAAAATGATTTCAGGTTTTCTCACTGTGCAGAATATAGTCAAATACTGCTGCAGTTAAATATTTTACTCTTTGTTCTCCCTGCGTGATCTACAATAATAATCTGCTTTGTGTTGATATTTACTACTGTGTTGCTGACAATTACCTGGATGGACAATTAGCTTATTAGCCTTTCATATATATATACTAGAGGCCCGGTGCACAAAAATTTGTGCACTCAGTCGGGGGAGGTCCCTCAGCCCGACCTGTGCCCTCTCGCAGTCTGGGACCCCTTGGGAGATGTCCATCTGCTGGCTTAGGCCCTCTCCTTGGGGGATCAGGCCTAAGCTGGCAGTCAGACATCCCTCTGGAAGCCTGGGAGCCTTCGGGGCATGTCCACTTAACAGTGGGGAGCAGGCCAAAGCTGTAGTCAGACATCCTTAGTGAGGCTGAGGAGGCAGGAGAGGCTCCTGCCACCACTGCTGTGCTGGCAGCTGGCAGCCTGGCTTGTGGCTGAGCAGAGCTCCCCTGCGGGAGGGCACTGACGACCGGGGGGCAGCTCCTGCAATGAGTGTCTGCCCCCTGGTGGTCAGTGTGTGTCATAATGACCAGTCATTCTCAGTTGTAGTGCTATTAGGGTCAGTTTGCATATTACCCTTTTATTATATAGGATGGGATAGACTAGAGGTCCAATACACGAAAATTTGGGTAGGAGTAGGCCTTCCTTCCCCTGGCTGCTGGCACCACCTTCCCTTTGACACCCAGGACCTGGACTGGCTTCCCTCTAGCTCCTGCTTCATCAGGAAGGACATTCAGAAGATGTCTAATTAGCCTATTACCCTTTTATTATTATAGATGGCCTATTGCTAGGGAGAGGAAGCCAGGCGTTGCTATGTGACATCATTACCTGGCACCCAGGATGGGCTCGGCTGTGGGCTGCATTTTGCGCCATGGGATTTTGGCAGTGTTGGCTGCGATTTGGTGGGCTGTTGCTCTGGGGTAGTGTTGGGACCTGTGTCCCACTTGGGGAAAGCCGAGTGTTGCTTTATCAGAGCCAAGTTTGCGCTACCTTTTCTTAAATGGTAGGTGAATGTCACGGTAGCTTCTGCATTGAGTGTCTGCCCCCTGATGTTCAGTGCGTATCATAGTGACTGGTCTGACAGTGGGACACTTAGCATATTAGCTTATATATATATGCTAATATATATATAAATTTCATGCACTGGATATATATATATCCAGTGCATGAAATTTGTGCACATTGAAAGGGAATTAGAGGAACGTAATTTAGACTCACTACCTAATATCAATAATAAGTGAGCGTAAAGTAGTCCACGTTTCTGAAATTCAGTGACATGAATTTTAGCTATTACTTTGCCAAATAAATGGAATTTACAGATATCATTTAAAAGAGCATTCAGCTTAATATTAAAAACTCTGGCTACAAGTCAGATCTGTTTTCAACTTTTTGCCAACGTTGTAAATTGTTTATAATATCTGCCCATTTGGGGTTGCACGTCATAGTTATGAATAAATTGGGCTTGCTATACCTCATTACAATTGCAATAGCATCCTGATATCGCTGCTGCATATTTCTGGAACTACCCTCAGAAGATGATGGAAATATTATCATTTTACCAATTGGCACATTGTCATTTTCAGATCTAGATTTGAGATAATCCATCAAACCACTCTATTTTTCAACTCTCAACATAGATTGGTTTGCTTTGATGAAATTTATCCAGTTGGCCTCCACATTTTTGAATATGAATCCACGATAAACTTAATTTTCCTGCATTTAAAATAGGATTCAATGTGTCCTGCACAGAGAGATCAAGTCCATAATACTGCATTTGTGTGACTTGTGTCCTTATATTTTCTCTAGTATTATTGCCGATTACACTGCTGTCTCTGAGTCTTATCTGTTCTTCAGCCTTTTTCACTATGTAGAAAAAAAATAGGATATATCATTGCATTTAATGTAGGAAATAGGATATTGATTTTTTTCATTTTAGTGGCATTTGGATTATCGGAATCTGGTTTACAATGAATGAGCAAGTCCCTTTCAAAAGGAGGTTCTCCATCTTCATTTCTGAATATGACAGCAACCTTGGTTACACAGGGAGAATTATATCTACTTGGGTCACTGTTACAATCGTATTTAATTGCCACTGTTACTTCTGTGGGAGCAGTACCTTTTGCTTCTGCTTCAAATTGGGCTTCCTTTTCTACCTCATGTAGCATCTTGTACGATTTTGTTAATTCACTTTATTTCATGCATGAGGTTGTTGATGTTGATCATGAGTCTTTCTGAGCAGCCCTGGCTTGCTGGCATTGCTAATCTTTTACTTGTAGATTCGACTGTGTCCAAAATATAGAGTTGAGCAAACTTCTGAGAAACACCATCCAAAGGATGTAAAGTTCCAGTACGGTGATAAATTTGTCCGTGAATTCTAAAACAGTATGGCCCGTATCCTGATGGTGATGCAATATTTGCACTCATGGAAGCAAAAGCAAAAGAACTATTTATGGAATGAATATTTTTCATGAAAATTTTACTGTCATAATCTTCGTTTGTCATTAATATTTTTAAATATGCCAGGTAATCTGGAAAATGTATATCATTTGGACAGACTTTCCCTTTGTTACAACATTGAATAAATTTCCCATCAGATGATTTTTCATCAGAGAAATTTAGTGATAGGCAAAATTCACATCTAACAGTCATTCCACCACAACTGTGTTCGAGAACTGCATCCTCATATACTCCATTTTTGCTGAGAAGGCACCACATTCTGTCGCAGGCGCCACCTTCTTTCAAGATCAGATGCATATTGCTTTTCAGATATTTTTTGTCAATAACACCAGCATCTTTCAGCTGCAGAGCTACTACGTTGTATCAACAGTTATTCTTTAGACATAGTCCTACCTCTCTACTGTCACGTCTGAGATGCAAGTGAATGAGAATCCTGGCTGTCAGGCCACTGAGAGCTGTCTGACCAATGGCTGATTCTGGCTGATTCTGTGGGGGTGGGACTTCCTCTTCCCTGCTGTCAGTTTCCACAGCTGTGATGAGGAAGCTGGGGTGACAGAGGGAGCCATACCCTCCAAGCCACCCTCTCTTCGCTCTGCTCTATGTTTAGCAGCCTCCTGCTCTGCCAAGTCCTTTAAACTTCCTGCTCTCCGCCTGCTCTCCCACTCTGCACTCCACAGGTGAAGGTCTTGGGAGCCCGTGGGTGCGGTTGGCCTTGCCTCTTGGGGCTGGTGAAGGTCCTGGAAGCCCACGGGCGTGGCTTTGCATAGCCAGCCTCGCCTGCAGCAGCCGGTGAAGGTCCCAGGAGCCCATGGCCACCCTTGCCTTATGGTGTGCTTGACACCTGTATATGCAAATTAACCTGCCTTCTTTTCCAGATTAATTTGCATACTCCTGCTTGGCTAGTGAGCGTAGCTGGGGGACAGTCAATTTACATATTTCTCTTTTATTATATAGGGTAGGACTAGAGGCTCTGTGTGTGAAATTTGTGCACTGGGGGTGGGGTCCCCTCAGCCCAGCCTGCACTCTCTCCAATCCAGGACCCCTTGAGGGATGTCTGATGACAGATTAGGCACGATCCTGGGGATTGGGCCTAAACTGGCAGTCAGACATACCTCTCACAATCCTGGACTGCTGGCTCCTAATCACTAACCTGCCTGCAGGACTGGTCGCCTCTAATTGTCCCCCCTGTCCCCCCACCCCCCCGCCGGCCTGATCACTACTCACTGCCTCTGTATGCTGGCCTGATCGCCCCTAACTGCCCCTCCTGCTGGCCTGATTGCCCCTAACTGCCCCCTGCTGCTGGCCTGGTCATCCCCAACTGCCTCCTCCTGCAAGCCTGTCTCCCCCAACTGTGCCCCCCACTGGCCTGGTCACTTCTTACTACCTCCCCTGCTGGCCTAGTGAACCCCAACTGCCCCCCTCTGCCAGCCTGGTCTCCCCTAACTGCCCTCCCTGCCAGCCTGGTCACCCCCAACTGCCCCCTCTGCTGGCCTGGTTGCCACTCATGGCTCCCCTGCCGGCCTGGTCACTCCATGCAGCCTGCTGTTCAGTCATTTGGTCATCCCTCACTAACCTCCTTGATGACCTGATCACCCCTCACTGCCTCTGTGTGCAGGCCTGGTCACTCCTAACTGCCACCCCCCACTGGCCTGGTCACTTCTTACTGCACCCTTGCCAGCCTGGTGGCCCCCAACTGCTCTCTGCCGCAGGTCACCCCTAACTGCCCCCCTGTTGGCCTAGTCACCCCTAACTACCCCCCACTGGCTTAATCACCCCTCACTGCCCCCCTCCTGCCAGCCTGGTTGCCCCCAACTGTCCCCCTGCTGACCTGGTCACCCCCTGCTGACCTAGTCACCCCTCATGTCCCCTCCACTGGCCTGGTCACCCCACGCAGCCTACTATTCAGTTGTTACTGTGAGGGCGTCCTGACCAATTTGCATATTACACTTTTATTAGTATAGATATATAAATCCCTAATATGCAAATAGACAGAACAGCAGAACAACCAAACAACCAGCCGCTATGACGTGTGCTGACCACCAGGGGCCCATGTGGAATGTGGCGGGTGTCACCAGCAGGTGGCAGAGCATGGAACATGGCAGGCATCGGCTGCGGCAGGATGGTGTAGCAGGTGAACAGGGGTGCCAGACCAAGGCAGGGTACCGGTCGCTGACATCAGGGTGAGCCTCTGGTGGTTCCTGAAAATTCTTTGCTCCTTTGGTGTGAGCAGCAGCTAGCAGTCCCAGTCGCCCCTGGGAGCTTTCCCACCTTCCTCTGCTCCTGAGTGGCAATCAGGGTAGCAACCGCTGTTTGCACACGCTCATGGCACTGGACCCTTTTGCTCCCACTGCTGGCGCTGGCCCCAATTGCTGCATGCCATCAGTGGTGAAAGCAGGGCCAGCAGTGGCAGCAGGAGCAGGGCTGCCAGAAGACGGGACTGGGGGCCACGGCAGGAGGGCCCGGACAGGGGTGTCGAGGATGGGTCAAGACCTGCCCCTGTGCCCACCACAGCTTTGTGGCCCACATTTCCTTGCAAGGTACATGGATTCGTGTGCTGGGTCCTTAGTACATAGATAAAAGGCTAAGTTGACTTGCACATGCACGATACATACAAAGCTTCTGCTGGTGCCAGTTGCACCGTGTGTTTCAATCTGTCATTGTCAATCATGAATTTGGTTGACACTTTTTTTTTTTTTTAAATCTTTATTGTTCAGATTATTACAGTTGTTCCTCTTTTATCCCCCATAGCTCCCCTCCTCCCATTTCCCACCCCAACCTCTGTCCTTGCCCCCCCACTGTCCTCATCCATAGGTGTACAATTATTGTCCAGTCTCTTCACGCATCCCCAACACCCTTAACCCCCGAAAATTGTCAGTCCACTCCCTTGCTATGCCTCTGATTCTATTCTATTCACCAGTTTATTCTGTTCATCAGATTTTTTATTCACTTGATTCTTAGATTCACTCGTTGATATATGTTTGTTGTTCATAATGTTTACTTTCCTTTTCCTTCTTCCTCATTCTCAAAGGATACCTTTCAGCATTTCATATAATACTGGTTGGGTGGTGATGAACTCTTTTAGCTTTTTCTTGTCTGTGAAGGTCTTTATCCGACCCTCAATTCTGAACGATAGCTTCGCTGGGTAAAGTAATTTTGGCTGTAGGTTCTTGCTATTCATCACTTTGAATATTCCTTGCCACTCCCTTCTGGCCTGCAAAGTTTCTGTTGAGAAATCAGCTGACAGTCGTATGGGTGCCCCCTTGTAGGTAACTAACTGCTTTTCTCTTGCAGCTTTTAAGATTCTCTCCTTGTCTTTTGCTCTTGGCATTTTAATTA
>PVJC01007545.1:0-51165 GCA_004026665.1 Murina feae
TTGGCTTCCAGTTTGGCATTTACCTTTCTATATGTGTCAGGAAAAGCCACCTGTAACTCCAACTCTTAGAGCGAAGCTGATTGGTCTTAGACAATTCTCCTCTGCACCCAATGATTGCTTCACTGATGAGTAGATGACTAAACTGCAGTACACATCAGATGCAAAAAGATATTACCCGGAGCTTCCAGAAAAAAAATAATTTCTCCTATTTTTATTAATAGGTTGATATCTTCTTCCTTCTGGATGTGAACAGGGAAGAATAGAGTCACCAGAATCTGTGGAGTGCTGCCCTCTCCACAGGAAGAGAGCTAATATCACCATGAGAAGAATACCTACCATTAGGTTTCTTTGAAGATTTTATTGTGTCACTGGATTGAGTCTCATCTGGAGATAATTGTCCCTAATGTACTTTTCAGTGAATTCCAGGTAGTATTTAAACCTGTCAGAGTGGATTTTTCCCCAAATGCAATGGAAAGTTTCTTGATAGATGCCATACTAAGCATAGCTGTTTAGAGGATGGCATCAAACTGTATAGTATTTATGAAAACTCATTAAGTATGTGTGTGGGGGGGGCATGTGATTTGAGAGAATTGGCAAGCCAAAGGAAGAAAAAGATTGATGCATTTAAAATATCTGTTGTGAGTTTATCTTGATGGTAACTTATTAGGATTATAGCTCTACTAATATTTATTTCCCTAGAAGCCAAGAAAGAAAAGCATCAATCCGATTAATGCTTTCACTAGAGAAGCAAAATTTAGATTTAAAGCAGATAATTAGGGAATAAAAGTAATACAGAGAGGTTAAGGATAGCCCAATTGGGAATGCTCAAGCCGGCTACAGGTCTTATTGATTCTGGCTTAGAAACCATGGAGATTGGCATCACAAGTTCTAAAAATCTGAACGTGCAAAAGAAGCCCTTGATGAATTTGTAAAAATAGTTTTACTTGATTCATATACTCAACTATATTTATTTAATTATTTGGGGGTAAAGCCAACATTTTTTATAACATTTATTTAATTATTTGGGGGTAGAGTCCCTTTCAAATCATTGCTGATCCCTGCATATTTTTAGTCCCACTCCCCCAGATTTGTTACAGATGTTCCAGGTACTATGTTTTGCAAAATACTGCTTTAGAGTAACGTAGATATTAACATATTTCTTGACACCTAAAGGACTTCAATGGAGTCCCTCAGATGCCTTCTTGCCTAGTGTTTGGCTGTACTCAAGCATTCTAGGAAATGGTTAGTTAACTTCCCCAGGCTTCCTCAAGACTCAGAAATTGACTATTCCAATGAAAGGAGCAAGGGAGCCCATTTGACTTTTAAGAAGCACACCAGCACCAGAACTCATGAAAGGGGAGCTTCATGAGGAGCAAGGTCCTTTCCTTCAAACAGTGAGACATCACCTGTCCTGTGTCCTGCTTATGTCTGGGCTTCATTTAATTATCTAATTGACTTAATCAATGGGAGAATATTAAGATTTTTGAAATATGTCACTTAACTGAAAAAATAAATGTTAAATGAAATGCCAAGTACAAAGGTTATAAGAATTGCAGGGGTTACTGTTACACATTGAAATCTGGAACTTTAACTAAAGATGCATTTTAAACTTCAGGGAAGGGATCAGTTATACTTTTTGCAAAATTGTTCTGATGAAGATATGATGGAAAATCATGCTTAGAATTTTTTCTCATAATATAGTATTGGCAGTTTACCTTAGAGTGCATATTTTTAATATTTTTCCACTCTATGCAACACATCTATTTTTCAAAATATTAGTAAACAAAAAAAGTAGAATTAAAGAAAAATAAAAATTACTCATGGACCCATTCGCCAAATATATATGCTGATATCTATCTACTTATATAAAAGACTAAGTGACCTTCTGACTGGCCTGTACATATGACATCTATTTATATAAAAGACTAAGTGACCTTCTGACTAGCTTCTACATATGACATGCACTGACCACCAGGAGGCAGATGCTCAACTCAGTAGCTGATGCACTCCAGAACCCGAGAGCAGGGAGCCCTATTCCTTGCAGGGCCAGGCGATTCTACCTTCGGCTGGGTTTACATTGTTCCTGGGTGCTGTTGACCCCCACTCTGGTTTACTGCCTAGCTGTGATGACTTGGCAGTGGTGGTTCTCAGGTGATGCACCCCAGAACCAGAAAAGGAATAACCCAATTTAATTTCCTTTCAATGTGCATGAATCCATGCACTAGGCCACTAGTCTTTTTATAAAGATTTCCTCAGAATCATTTTTATCATGCATAAAAATTTTTCCTAACATAGATTATGAAAGCTATTTTGCATATTATTGTGTTAAATGTATTTCTGTAAGTTTTCCATTTAACTGGTTTTATAATAATCTTTATAAAAGCCTTTAATAATGGCTGTGTTCTAATCTCCTAAATGTATGTAATATATGTTATTAATCCATCCCTTAGGGTAGGATTTTATAGATGCTTTAATTTTAAAGCATTAATAATAATAACAAAATGCCTATTATCTTCGAGTGCTTACAATTTGCTAGACACTAGTCTTAAGGTCTTTATACACATTACTTAATATACAGTGTATAAAAGATGTAACCAATAGAACTGACCTCAAAGTTAATAGACAATAAGAAAAAATAAAAATAGCTGATTTCCTTCTAAGGTCTCACTTCTTTTCCTGAAATTTAAGGAGGCTCACAAAACACTAGAGGCCTCATGTGAAGAAGCACTTCTACAGCTAGGGGCAGAGGTAGCCTAGAGGTAGGTGAGTGGGGAGTGACAAAAGTCCATCCCTCTGAGAGGGAGGAGGCTTCAAAGATGCGGGAAAGGCAGGGGAGCCTGCATTTGACAATGGCTAGAACCAACAAAGACACTATTTTTCTCTTTGAAAAAAATAAAAAAACAAACAAACAAACAAAAAACCTGTGCCTTACGTTTTTCTTCGATGCCTGGTACGGCTTAGCAGAGCACTGAATCTATTGACTCTCTCTAGGTATATGATCACAAATTAATATCAGGACTATTGAAAAGATGGAAATCCTCCAATCAATAATATGTATTGCATCAAATCTTAGCTATTTGGTGGATAAAAATCATTGGGTACCCATGCATTCCAGTGTCATCAAAAGAATCCCTTTATAAGATCAGACAGGATAGAAAATGCTAAACATAACCAAGAAACTGCTTCAATCGTTGCCTTCCTTCTTTCTATAGTACCTTGGAGGTCTTAGGATCACAATGGTCCTCCTTCTTAACTAGATTTGGTGTGGGTTAGACTTTTATATGTTGTTTTTTTTTTCTTTTTACTTTTTCTTAGTGAAATCACAAATGGCCTTTACATGGTGATTTTCTACCTGCACATATATTCCTAAAACCACTACTAAGAAAATACTTCCATGTCTAAAATTGCTACCTGGTGTTTGATCAATTATGGAAGAAAAGCTATCATTCACATACATTTAAAAATGACATTTTCAACTGCCTTGCATGGAACGTGTCCTAGAGGATTCTTGGAGATTTGGAAGTAAAACATTATTCATTTTCACTTTTCAAAAATTTTGAAATATGAGGCAGATTCTCCTTAAGTCTGTTCACCAAAAATTGCAAAAATAATCTGCTGTGACTTCGTACTCATGAAATAATGCTTAGTCACAGGGAGAGACCGCGGGTGGTTGGCTCTTTTCTTTCTGATCAGGAATATTTTTATTTTTTTGACTTAAGGCCTACCCTTAGGCATCCCTGAGCATTCTTGTCAAAGTTAAAAAAAAAAAAAAGGACTGAACATGCTTTACTAAATGTAAATGAATTTAAGTTAAGTGGTGATAAAAGTGGGGAAAGGTTACAGGGAAAAATTGTAAATGGATATAAACATATCTTTTACATCAGGATCGGCCTGAAGAAGTTAGACAAGGAATACATTAGAATAATATTAGCCAGCAGTGTTTAACTTTAAAAATTAATTCATGTATTATTCTATAATTAAAAAACAAAAATTAAGAATGTTACAGTTCGAGTTGAGCCTAAATATAATGTACATTATGCTCCAAATTGCCTTCTGAGGAAAAGCACTTCATTAAGTAGTACTAGGTTATTGCCAACAAATAGGAAAACAAAACCAAGTACATTTTCTCTTTTCAGATAGATTTTGGAATCAGTGAACTCTATCTATTGTAGGACAATCAGAATATGTTCACTATATTAAAGTATCTGAGAGCCCAGAAGAAAACAAACATTTAACTTTATTCAAGGATTAGCCAAGCCTAGTGATTATGGAATGCATTTTTCATGGAACATCAAATAACGACTTGTAGAACTAATTCTGTGGTCCATGTCTGGTAACCACTGAACTAGAATGACAGCCATATTAATAGGTGAAGAAGTTGATACCTAGATTATACCCTCAACCACAATGACAGGGGTATTTTTAACTTTTTAAAAAATATATATTTGTTTATTGATTTCAGAAAAGAGAGAGGGAGAGATAGAAACATGAATGATGAGATCAAATCACTGATTGGCTGCCTCTTGCATGCTCTATACTGGGGATCAAGCCCACAATCGGGGCATGTGTCCTGACCAAGAATTGAACCTTAACCTCCTGGTTCATAGGTTGATGCTCAACCACTGAGTCATTCCAGCGGGGCATGATGGGGTATTTAAATAAGTCAACACAGTAAGTCCTCACTTAATGTCATCAAAGGGTTGGAAACTGCTGCTTTAAGTGAAATGCCATATAATGAAACCAATTGAACCATAGGCTAATTGACATAAATGAGTTAAGTACCTACAGCATATTTCTGGTCATAAAGACATCACCAAACTTCTAAATAAAGATCCAAAACGCTTCCAATGTTAAACATTGAAATAAATGTGAGGTTTACATACATTTAAGAAACATTATTAAAAACTAGTTTCTAGCATGCTTATTCCAGTTCAATGTTAAACCAACACTGGCTAGGCTGCCCTTTCATTCAAGGGACACTCAGACCCACACGCACTCTCCCTCAGGCTGGGACAGGTTAAATACACCAATTAACCTAACATGCACATCTTCGGTATGTGAGAGGAAACCAAAGGACACAGGGAGAATGTGCAAACTCCACACAGACACATTCTCCAGCAGGTAACAATTTTTTCATTAATATTATAATTAAACATCATTATTTAAAGACCTGCTGTAATATGTCAAAACAAACTAGGTTAAAACTGCAATGTCCCATTAATTAGATATTATCTATATACTAGAGGCCTGGTGCACGAATTCATGCACAGTAGAGTCCCTGGGCCTGGCCTGTGCCCTCTTGCAATCCAGGACCCCTTGGGGATGTTGGAGAGAGGGTTCCAGCTCGATTCCTGCAGGCCAGGTCGAGGGACCCCACTGGTGCACAAATCCATGCACAGAGCCTTTAGTATGCATATAAGCTATTTGGTTAATCTCTTCTGCCCTCCCTTCTCCCTCCTTTCCTCTGAGATTCATCAGTCTGTACCATGTTTCCATGCTTGTGGTTTCCACTCCTGCATTGAGAGTCTGCCCCCTGGTGTTCAGTGCATGTCATAGCTACCGGCTGGTCAGCCAGTCAGCCAGTCGCTTAGGCTTTTATATATATATATATATATATATATATATATATATATATATATATATGATATGCAAGGCTAAGCAACCGTCCAACTGTCTGACCAGTCGCTATGATGTGCAATGACCAACAGGGGGCAGATGTTCAAAGAAGGAGCTGCCAAGCTGTGGTGACTTGGCAGCAGTGCTTCTCAGGTGACACACCCAGAACAAGAGAGGAGGGAGCCCGATTCCAAGGTGCATCACCTGAGAAGTGCCCTCTCACAATCCAGGACTCCTGGGGGGATGTTGGAGAGCTGGTTTCAGCCTGATCCCTGCAGGTCAGGCTGAAAGACCCCACCTGCTGGAGGGACTCCACTCACTCTGCAGACGCAGATGCCCTTTGAGCCGCAGTGCAGCTCCAGGTGGGGCCAGCCAGGGAGAGACCATAGGAGGTTGGCTCCAGAGTGTGTCTGGCCTGTCTTGCTCTGTCCAGCCCCAACTACCAACTTATAATTAATTTCCTTTCAATGTGCACAAATCTGTGCACCGGGGCACTAATATTAAAATTAATACTAATGTCACCAGATGGTTGGCTCAGAAATCTTTTTTATTAGTAGTAGTAGTATCTCTACTAGTCTTAATGTCAGGTAGTTGCTTATAAATTAATCTTATATTAGAGATAAATTAGATCTCTCATATTAGAAAACTAGGGGCCTGGTGCACAAAAATGTGTGCATTCGGGAGGTCCCTCAGGCTGGCCTGTGCCCTCTAGCAGTCTGGGACCCATCTGGGGATGTCAACCTGCTGGTGTGCCTGGTCAGCCTGGGTGAGGGGCTGATGGCTGTTTGTAGGCTGGCCAAGCCCCCTAGTGGGAACCTGAACCCCATTGGGGTGTGGGCAGCCTGGGTGAGGGGCTGATGGCTGTTTGCAGGCTGGCCAAGCCCCCCAGTGGAGACCTGAACCCCATTGGGGTGTGGGCAGCCTGGGTGATGGGCTGAGGGCTGTTTTCAGGCTTTCAGGCTGCCCACAGCTCCCATTGACCCAACATCCCAGCAAGGCTGGATGGAAGCAGGTTTCTGGGGTTTATTTATCTTCTATAATTGATACACTATTCCTTTAAGCCAAGGCCTAGGCAGGTAACGAAGCTTCCTATTGGCTTCAGCTTCGTGGTTTCTATAATTGAAAGAATGTTGCCTTAGTTAGAGGCTCAGCCAGCCTAGGCAGAGAGTGTTCTTCATTGTTGGTGCAACAGAAGCCTGCTGTTTGCTTTAGCTCTGAGGCTTCTATAATTACAACTATGCTGCAACTATGTTGTCCTAAGCCTGGAGAAGCCCAGCCAGCCTAGGCAAACAGTTTACTCCTAGTGCAATGGAAGCCTCTGTTTACTCTAGCTCCATGACTGCCGGCCTCCATCTTGGCTGGGTTAATTTGCATACAGCCTCTCTGACTGGCTGGTGAGTGTGGCTTAGGCATCTTGTAGAAATGGTCAATTTCAATATTACTCTTTTATTAGATTAGATGGTAAGGTAAAGAATTTGGTTCAAGTATTATATCATTGAATTCTAGGAAGATGTCATGGAAGGTAAAAACATGAAGAAGAGACCAGAGTGTGTCCACATTCTTTGAAACATAAGAACAAAATAATCCAAATGTAGAGTTGCAGGTGGACCAAACAGAGCAGGATGTTCAAGTAAAATGGCAAATCTGATGCTTTGTGGGGTTCAGGACATAAACACTACCCCCAAATTATGGTACCTTGGCATACTGGATATTTTAAGTGAAGGAATTTGAAAAATAGCAGTATAAGAAAAACTTTCTGACTTCTCCCATTCTTCTCCTCTGAGGCAATTCATAAGACCTTCATGTGAGAGGTGACCTCCCTATACCTGAAGGAAAAGAGTATCTTTATATATGAAGAAGGAGGGGGAAAAAGGAGATACACAGAGGAAAATCTGAATTAAACAGGCCCTTCTAACTTTTTTCCCATTTACCACCATGGCTTCTTACATTTATTGCATCACATTTTTCTACAACTTGTTGTGGACCAACATTCGAGAAATGAGCTGGATTTTATCTGGCTGGGGTCTCCAAATGTTATGGAGCATCATTTGCGAGAATAAGACCACTGACTCCAATTAGGCCTTAAGCAGCAAGCAAGGATTTATTGGGCTTGGCCAGCTGGCTGCAGCACCAGCCCTCACTGAAGTGAGGACTGACGCTGCAGCCCCAACCAGATGCAGAAGCAAGCTTTTATTTACAAAAATCACAAAAGGTGACACACAAAGTTTGTTGCTCTATTTCTCACAGACTCATAAATTTTGACTACAGCATAACTATTTTCCTTATCTCTAGAAATGGCAGTAAGTCCTACTGAGCTGCAAACAAGCTGGGGCAAGTTGACCTTTACAAACTTTCAACTCTGTCACATCTAGTAAAAAAATGCTCAAGTTTATGCCCTAGCTGGTTTGGCTCAGTGGATAGAGCATCAGCCTGTGGACTGAAGGGTCCTGGATTTGATTCTGGTCATGGGCACATGCCTTGGTTGTGGGCTCGATCCCCAGTAGGGGGTGTGCAGGAGGCAGCCAATCAATGATTCTCTCTCATCATTGATGTTTCTATCTCTCCCTCTCCCTTCCTCTCTGAAATCAATCTAATCTAATAAAAGAGTAATATGCAAAATAACCATCACTCCGACACTCAAGTCATGCCCACCAGCCAAGCCACGCCCACCAGCCAATCAGAGCAACTGTATGCAAATTAACCCAGCCAAGATGGCAGCCAGCAGTCATGGAGCTAGAACAAACAGGAGGATTGCCCTGGAGATGCAGGAAACTAAGGTTCCTGTCTGCCTACGCTGGCTGTGGCAACAAAGTTTCTACAACAAAGTTTCAATTATAGAAGATAAATAAACCCCAGAGACCTGCTTCCAGTCTTGGGCTCAAGGAAGCACTAGGAGCTTGGGTTGTCAGGGGCAACCCGACCAGGGCTCCGGTTAAAGCAACAAAGTTTCAACTTTAGAAGCTAAATAAATTCCAGATACCAGTTCCAGCCAGCCTCACTGCAAACAGCCATCAGCCCCTCACCCAGGCTGTCCAGGAACCACAGTAGGAACCTGAACCCTGAAGGGACTGTGGGCAGCCTAAAAACGTCCCTCAACCCTCACTCAAGCTGGCCACACCCTCATGGGGTGAAGGTCCCTATTGGGGGGCTTGCTCAGCCTGCAAACAGCCATTAGCCCCTCACCCAGGATAGCCAGGCATGCCCCAAGTGGACATCCCCAGAGGGGTCCCAAACTGTGAGAGGGTACAGGCCAGGCTGAAGAACCCCCCCCCCCCAAGTGCACAAATTTTTGTGCACTGGGCCCCTAATTAAAATATATTTTTAAAAAATAAATGAAAATAAAAATGCTCAGGTTTCACTATTTCCTTGGGTCTTGATTTTCTCATCAATGCTCTGGTGTCATATAAAGCTTATGTTAAATAAATCTGCATGTTTATGTTTCATTAATATTTATCAGCCCAATTTACAGGACACAGCCAGAGACCCTAAGAAAGGGGTTCCTGCCCTACATCCATCTAGTTGCCTCAATGTATGGCTTATCCTTTATGGTAATAACTTAAGAGTTTAAAATGTTGCGCCAAATGAAATGCAGAACAAGTATAATTATATATCTAAACTAACTGGTTCAACTTCACAGAAAGCTCTGACATAAAGTTTAAACACAACTGAAAGAGGTGACTTGGTATATAAAGGAATTGCACAGAACCTACAAGCTGGCCAGCCTCTTGAGGATTAAAGACTATGTCTGCTAATATGGCTGTCATCAGCGTAAGTAAGAAAGCACTTTAATAATTCCATGTTATTTTGCCCTGACTGGTTTGGCTCAGTGGATAGAGCATTGGCCTGTGGACTCAAGGGTCCTGGGTTCGATTCCGGTCGGGGGCATATACCTTGGTTGTGGGCACATCCCCAGTGGGGGGTATGCAGGAGGCAGCTGATCGATGTTTCTCTCTAATCGATGTTTCTAACTCTCTATCCCTCTTCCTTCCTCTCTGTAAAAAATCAATAAAATATATTAAAAAAATAATTCCATGCTGTTTCAATCTCCTGTCTGGGAGGAAATCCCAGAACTCATTACTGCTGTTACTTTGGTAAACTGGCTTAAGTTATCAGCAGCTATGCAAGCTTCAACCCTGAATTATTTCTCGTGGCCCTTGCTGCCACCAAGGAAGTTTGTCCCTGAGCAAGTAGGTTAGGATCTGTGATCAGAGTCATTTTGCCTATCTACACTTTGGGTTTACAGTTATCAAATCTTTGAGACTGATGCAACTCACAATGAGAATGGGTCCACTTCTAGTCACAAGAAAATCAACTAGTTACAAACATTCCTTAACTGTCCTTGGTAATACAGGATATTAAAATGTTAAATTAATAACAGTAGTTATTATTGGTGAGTGATTTGCTAGCCACTTCATATAAATCTTTTTAATTCCCATACAATTCTAAGAGGTGGGTACTACTAGTAATTACAAAAAAGAAAATCCTGAACTACATAGGAAGACAATTCTGAACTACATAGAAAGCCATAATTTGCCCAGTTTTCCCAGTTACAAAGAGTAGTCAGTTGTCAAACATAAACAGTTGACTAAAGAACCTATGTTCGGAAACACTGTGTTAAATGCACTAATTTTCTGTGCCTGCTATCAGAACGCACACTTGGTGCCTTAAACGACAGATACCTATTCTCTCACATTCTGGAGGTCAGGAATCAAGTTCACTGAGCTGAAATCCAAGTGACAGCATGGCCCTGCTTTCCCTGGAGGCTCTGGGGCAGAATCCATTTCCTTCCTGTTCTAGCTCCTGGGGGCTGCTGGCTTTCCTTGGCCCGTGGTTGTACTGCTCAGGTTGCTGCTTGCATGACCACATGGTCTCCTCCAGTTCTGTCCATGAAGCCTCCCATAATTACATTGAGGGTCCACCAGACAATCCAGAATAATAATGTCTCAAAATCATGAATTTAATCATTTCTGCAAAGACTTCTTTTTCCATATCAGATTTTTCACAGGTTCCAGAGATTAAGACCTCAAATATTTGTGGAAAACAATACATTGCCTCTTATGTATCGTACGTCTATCCAATTAATATCCTTATGCCTAATGATATTAAGTAGAATCATTTTTATCCAGTTAGTAAGAAAGAAACAAGCGTAATGACTGGTGACGTTATTCTTAGCCTGTACTTGCTAGAGAGAATACACTGAGTAATAAATAGACTAAAAAGATGTTGTTGTTTTTTAAATAAATTCCCCGAAAGAAGTAGAAAGGGTGGGCCTATATTTCCTTCCTAGTGAACTAAGCCCAGAGCTTCCTACCCAACTGAGTAAAAGTACAAAGCATGGGATTTGGATGTATCCAAAGGCAGCTTTCTATTTAGAATTACTCCAAAAATGTAGGCAGGCAATGCTACATACGACTATTCAAAAATAAGAGATACTGAAACAACGTGAAATAAACAATTTTAGAAAAGAAAGTAGGTTTAAAGGCCAGATGCAATCTTTGAGACACTGAAGAGTAACATCTAGAGACTTTTTTTAGAATAAAGGCAGAGGTTGAGGGCAAGATAAAGTTGAAAGGAGTAAGAGAAAAAAAGTAGAAATAAATAGTTTGGAAAGTCAATCCAGTGTTTCTTATCTTGGTTGATGGCACCAATTTCTATCCAATGTCTTGAAAAAGAAATCCCGGAATCATACCTGACATCTCCCTTTTTGTCACCTCCATATCCAAACCACCCCCCAAGACAGTTGCTTTTAGCTCTTAAAGAGCTCTCAAACCCATTCATAATAATACTGCCTTTTCTATGCTGAGAATATCTCTTGCCAGGATAATTTTAATAGTCTGCTAAAATATATTCAAAATGAAACACAGTCTATCCTTTACTGACATATTAAAATATTCAATGTATGTACCACTGCTTAATAAACTTGAGTGGTTATACTTTTCAAATAGTCTAACAAGACTTCTCTAATAATACTTTTCATATGTATAGAGAAAAATTTTCAATTCAAATGTAAACTCCTATCCTAAAATTAACACTAAGTAGGACTCAGATGTGCACATCATGAGAAATAGTACCAAAATATGTGAAAACACATTTTTATGACATTAAACTGTTATCTCTTACATAAATTCCCAGTTATAAATAAGGAAGAGTGTGAGCTTGTGTCCTCTGTCATAAATTATTGTATGATTTACTAAATTATATTAAGCTCTTACAAGAAATGCCACATATGGGATGACTTTTTATTTTTGTGTTTTATACAGGGTTCATCAAGCTGTTACATATTTATTTCTCTGATTAATGATATGTCAAAATTCTAATTCTAGTACCAATTTATGGTGTGTTGGCAACTGGAGAATGAAACAGCAATGAAGACAAAAGGCAAAATTGATTTTTATCCATCTTCTTTGAATTTCAGTAAATGTTTCCCAAATGTGCTTTTCTGCTTCAACCAAACTAAATATTATAGTCTTATTTCTCTCAACTATTAATTATGCTTCTTCTGAGATTCAAGAATTTCTTTAAGCACAACAGTATGGTTAGATGATATGATTTAGTGTGTCAGTCATTCTGAATTAGAGGTTGCATATTTAAGAGTTCCTACTATTAAGTTTCCTCATTCATAAAGATATATCATATCTTTAAAAGATTACTTAGTGCAAATGGGTTTCATAGGAGTTTTTAAGTCAACATGATGCTCTGAATTAATAAGAAGTAAAATACAACTGGATGATTTACTGCACACGGACTCAGTCAGAAAGGGAGGGAAAAAATGAGCCAGCAAATAAAACAGAAAGATGAGGAAGAAAAAGAGAGGAACAAAGAAAGTGCATGGAAAACACACAGCTCATATATTCAGTAGGTGGGTCACTTACCCCATCTGTTTAACAAGTAAGATAATATCAAGAGAGTTCTAAAGAAATAGTTGCTTTTTCCAGAGGCAACTATAGCACCATCAAAATAGAGATTAGGGCATTGAAATTGCTTGTTTTCAATGTTTTTATGGATTCAGGGCATGAACTATTGAGTCAGACAAGAAAAATAACTATTGGCATTCATGTTAAAATCTCACTTCTTATTCTTTTTTATATCAAATGGCATTAAAATATAAACCTAAAACTTGTTTGTAAAGATTAATGAGCATATTCTTTCAGACATAACCATCGTTGCCTAAGTTCAAACAGAGCAACTGTGCTTAAAAACACACTATTCCTACTTATGAATCTTGCCATTTTACACGTAATGACAAAATTGTTATTTCAACAGTATTTATCAAATAAAACTCCTCAGAGGCCTGATGATAATGGGGTTTTGAATGTTGACTACAGGGAATGCTGCTTAGTCCATTTCAAATCATTGCTGCAGCAAGTCATCGTATTCCACCAGGAGTTTATCATATACAATAGTTAATTGGTGACACAGAGGTTCACCTTCCTTCCATTAGTCAAGGAGAAATCAGAGTCTTGCATGCATGATCAGTAACTATCTAGGGATTAGGGTAGAATGAGAAGGAATGTGACTCAAACTGAGAGTCTTAAGTTAAATTTGGATAAATATCTGATTAGTTTTTTAAACAGGACACACTTCAGGTATCCATGAAAAGAAAAAACTATAAGTCTGTATAGCTGTGAAGGACTGCAAATGTCCCGTGTGGAACTACTTCATGATGTGGTGAGGATTTTTCATTTGGGGTCAGTCAGGTTCAGGCTCTCTTTTTATCTTCTCCATTTTCTTTTTGGGTAATTGCCTCTTCATGAAGGTATAGATTTGGTAGGGAGGTTTTATCTTCCCAGATTGGAAGATACAATGGCTTCAGTCATCATTCAAGAGATCACTGAATCCTCTCCTGCCTGAGGATATCTAGGGGGCCAGTTTGTGACTCAAACATCTAATATCTAAGGCACTAGTGAAGCAGAGTGGGGGGAAGTCATGTAGGTCGTTCAGTAGGGCATTTCATCCCACAGCTCGACCACACAGCTTCACTCACGAGATCATCACTGTGCAATTCTCTTCTTGGCTTCTGCTAACATCCAAGTATGGTTTTCCAGCTTCCTATTGATTGTCTAAGCTTCCATACTACTTCCATATATTCATTTTACTTATATGCCAATACCATCAATGAATTCATATGGAAATGAACAAAATAGAGGACATTAGAAATGCAAATATTGTCATGTGAATTACCTTGACCATTAATATAGTTAGTTAGCTTTGGATCTTGTTTACTTAAAGAAAGAAATAATTTCTCAATAGTGTAATCATAGACTTTTATAATTAAAAACACCCTTCTGATTTTCTAGACTATTCTCTCATTTGTGATTTCTTTGCCTCTGCATGAATAATGTAGGAGTAAGAGTAGGAAGTACTTTTTAAAAAGAAAGTCATAAGCTCTGTTTGGAAGGAAAAAATACAAGTCAGTTCCATTTATTTCTGTACCTTAAAAACATATATTCTAAAGAGAGGTAGGTAATGTTTTTCTTCTTATCCCCAAGATTATCATTGTTGCAGTGCTAAGACCCCGATTCAGGAAAGCAAGTATAGATAAATAATGAAGGTTAAATACTGAATTTTTAAAAATGTTTTCAATCCACCCAATAATATTTTAATTAACTGTGTTAGGGTGACATTGGTGCATAAAATTATGCAGGTTCCAAGTGTACAGTTTTATGAACTCTGATAAACAAAGTGGTAGGCAACAAAGAAACAGTCAATGGTTACTGTACCTTATTTTCCAGTGAAATACATTTGGAATTGAGATGTGTGATTAGATAGTTCTGTATAACATCACTATTAAGAACATAAGTGCCGAGACTAGAATGATCTATAGCAACAGAATGATCTATAGCTTCATGCAGAAGCGCCTGAATGTCATGGTAGAAAATAAAATAGGCCCCAAGAATTAAACTACACAGAGGAAGAGCGGCAGTTTGAGAAAAGAGAAGTTTACCATAAGAAAAACCTTAGAGAAAAAATGAAGAAAGCAGTGGGAGCCATCTAACTCCTACAATAACCTGCCAGCACTCTGTCTTTTCCTTTGCAGTTGCCCTTACATCCTAGCCAGACTAACTCTACAGATCTGTCACCAGGGGTCTTGAAGTCTATAGCTTTTTGGTAAGTGGACACATATTTCAAATCTCGATGAGTTGGCCCACGTCCTCTTTAATGAGAACACTGAATCTGCTCCCACTATGATTCTGGAAGACACTTGGTGCTGGTGATGCTGAGGACCATAACCTGGAGAGTAGCCGTGGGAGACGATAAGCTAACAGTGCCCAGAAGCTTAGGAGAATGACAGGCATTTTCATAAATATGGCCCAGAGTCTTTCTTTCCCCTATATCCAACTAAGAACTAATTTAAACACCGGACAGAAAAATGTGAAATCTATTTTAAAATGCACATAGATTCAGGATATATTGGAAGGAGAGGAGTTTCCACAAAGCTAAGCAAGAGGGTGCATCTGTGATTGGAGGAGTTAGACAGATGCCCCCGATGCTCAACCAACTTCTGAGGAGTCCTGGGAAAAGCAGCACACTTCCCCTTTCCTTGGAAATGAATCAGAGCCATTCTCTGCTTGTGGTGCTGGAACACAGCTTCAGTTATTTTTATTACAAAGAAGCACTCTCTGGCAAGAAGAGCAAAACAACCCCCGTGCTCTTAAAGCAAGTAAGTGGAAAGGATAAAGGCACTAATTGATCCTTAACAAGTTCCCCCACAACTCCATTACAATCTTCTCCTTTCATCGTCACCTCTTTTAAAGGAGTCTTTTGCTTTTCTGTTCTTTCTGAGTTACTGCTTAAATTAATGGTGCTCTTTTAAGTTGATGAAAACAAGTGGAAATGAGGGCACAAACAGAATCACATGTTTTCCTTTGAATATTGGCCTTCAGGCACCTATGTCATGATTCTCAGAGTTAAACAAAGGAAGCTATAATTTTGTTCCTAAGGACTTGCTCAAGATACTATAGACATGATGGTCCTGGATCATTCTGTCAGTCTCATTTATTAACACAGTGTGTGGGTGCCTGTACACGTCAACGTGCAGGACTCCGTTTTATGAAATTATTTTTCATTCATTTGGGTCAAGTCTGCTGTTGTCTTCCCTGCCCTCTTCAAATCCTGTGTATACCTGTTTTCTCATGTTGGCTTAAATTTCCTTGATTTTGGCTTCCCGCTTTTCCCCCCTTGAATTCGCATTCTGGCTTAACCTTAGTCTGAACGATCTGAGAAACAGCTTACAGGATAGAAGCCCTGGCACCCGGGACCCTTCCCCGTGCCAGCCTGCTGGATTGTTTCACATCCCATCTCCACCCAGCCCTCCCAACCGCCGAGCCAAGCATGTCTGATTAAACAATAAGTGATTTCATATTTTAAAATTTGTTCCATATTCTGAACACCAGAAAGGTGAGCAAAGTCAGTGAGGACAATTCTAGCAAATCCAAAGTAGATTCTTATTGGCATAATGTTTTCTTTAATATTTTAGATTTCCATATATTTGAAATTGTGATAAGTACAGGAGTCTGCATCTGGATGAATAAAATGAAAATAGAAATCATTCACCTAATAGATTATAATTATTAGCATACTCTTGGTAGAATGTATTCATTTAATTAACAATTTGATCAGTGTAGTTAGTTCTAAGTAATTCTTACTATGAGAATAGTATTACTTTGCCATATGATTACATATTTTCTTGTCAAGAATTTGCTTATGGTAGCAATAATGTGACAAAGAGTTCATAATTAACTACTTTATAATAAAAAAGTAAAGTTCTTTATCATGGTATATTTACAGATCTGACTTACCTTTATTTCTAGACTTATCTCTATGGTTAGATACAAAATCTTTGATTAAATGAAATACTCTAGAGTTTCCCAAATCAGTGTGCCTTTTTGCACTTGTCATTTTATCAGCCAGAGAATCCTTCTTCTCCTTCATAATCCTGATGGATTATCCTATATCATAAAACACTAATATGCAAATTGATGAAACAGGAGAATGACCGGTCACTATGATGCACACTGACCACCAGGGGGCAGATGCTCAATGCAGGAGCTGACCCCTGGTGGTCAGTGCACTCCCACAGGGAGAGCGCTGCTCAGCCAGAAACCCTGGGCCAGGTTCAAGACTGAGGAGCACAGCAGCAGTGGCGGGAGCCTCTCCTACCTTCACAGCAGCACTAACGATGTCCAACTGTGGCAGGATGCAGGCCTAAGCCATCAGTTGGAAATCCCCTGAGGGCACTTGGACTGCACGAGGGCACAAGCCAGGCTGAGAGACCGTGCCCCCCCCCAGTGCATGAAGTTGGTGCACCAGGCCTCTGGTTATTAAATAATTTTTCAAGACATATCAGCCATCATTTTCCTTGAAAACCTATCCTGACCAAGCCCACAATCAGCCCCACTGTCATTTTTTCTGTCTTTAAAGTATGGCTCATATATATTTTCTCTCAGTCACACTATATGGCACAGCAGTATAGGTTTATCTTCTGTCTCTATCACTACCCACCTGACTCCAGCTAAATTTAAGCTTCTGATCTCATTTATCTCTCTTGCTTATTGTCAGAATCGCACAATATCGGACACACAGCAGACTCTCAGTATTGTTAAATCAATGCATGAGGCTTATAAAGTTATTTAAAGTAATATTTGGATATTAAATGCCAACTGTAATTTAAATTATTTTGAATTTAAAAAGAAAGTAGTATTTGGAATTTGTTAAGACCTGATTACTTATTAGTGCATAATGTCTCATAATGTTTCATAATAGTTTCAAAAACTTTCAAAAAATAATTCATCTGAAGATGGAGAGGGTTCTGTGGTGGTTTCTCTAAATATGTCTACAAATTATTTGGTACCATTCCTTTAAAGAAGTGGAGCTCAATCTCTCTACCCTTAAGTGTGAGAGACGGACTTGCTTCTGAAAAACAACATATTATGGGAATGGCAATGCGAAACTTCCAGTCCTACACTTTAAAGAGGTTCTCCTTAGCTCTCTGCCTTGAACACATGCTCCAAGGGAAACTACCTGCCATGTCATGAGGGCACTCAGAATCCCAGGAAGAAACCCATGAGGCCAGAACAGAGGCCTCTTGTGAACCGCCACCTGAATAACTCATCTTGAAAGTGAATGCTCCAGCCCAATCAGACCCTTCGGTACAGGCAGGGACTGCTGACATTCCATATGCAAATTCATGAGAGACCTTGAGCTGGAACCACCCAAATAAGTCACTCCTGATTTTTTATTCCAGAAACAGTAAAATAATAAATGTTTGTTGTTTTTGCCCACTACATTTTGGCGGTCACTTATATTGTGGCAGTAGATCACTAATACAGGTCCTTTAAATAATATGTACATAGTATAGTGCATACTTTTTGTAGTCCTTTTAGTAGCTAATGTTGCAATAGAGAAACAGAATGACAGACATAAGCCTATGTGAAGAGAGAAATGTTTGAGACCAAAAGATTTTGACTATTTTAAAATATACTTTTCCAATAGCAGTATTAAACACCTTAATAGGCAACCTGAAGGATATCACTGAATCTCCCCATACAACTTTAAAAATTTAGGTTGCATTTTGCCTGTACATGACCTGCCAGTAAAACTTCTTACAATCTTATTGGTAAATAACATAAATATTAAACATTTCTATAATCCAGTGGTTCTCAACCTTCTGGCCCTTTAAATACAGTTCCCCATGTTGCGACCCAACCATAAAATTATTTTCGTTGCTACTTCATAACTGTAATGTTGCTACTGTTATGAATCATAATGTAAATATCTGATATGCGGGATGGTCTTAGGCAACCCCTGTGAAAGGGTCGTTCAACCGCCAAAGGGGTTGCGACCCACAGGTTGAGAACCACTGCTCTAACCTGTTATGTGAATTATAGCTTTACTCTGCCTGTTATGTTTTACATGATTCATGCATGTTTAATTTCACATCATAAAAACACGAGAAATAAAGTAGTAAGTGTGTATCTTTAACCTACTTGAGAAAAATGATAAAATAAATGGAATTATAGAATACCTACACAAATTTAGAGTGTCGTTTTCTAATACCACATTTCAGTACTGGCTTCACAGAATCTCCTGAATAAATTTAAACGGGATGGATGGATGGATCTCACATTTAGAGAATGATATTCATTAGATGGGGGAGAGGCCTAGGCATATGGAACTTAAAAATTTCAAAAGATGATTTAAAAATGAAGCTGCATTTGAAAACCGGTAATTTAGAATAGCCTCATAAATACCTGATTATAGCTCTCAAATGTATCACTAAGTTATACTTGTGGAACTCATGATGCTGATGGAAATAACTTTGGAAATGAACGAATACAGTGAGACTGAAGACAAAGGGAGCTGTGCATAAGTGTTATATTCTATCTAGATTGTTACCCAAAATATAAATATCCATGAATCCATACTAATACCCATGAAATATATTGAATAAATCGATAAGTAAGGACGAGATAAAATTCCCAGTGCTGTAGAATTCAAAACTATGAATGTAGATTCTCCCCATTCATGAAAAGGAATGTGAATCTCCACCAGTTAACTATGGGCTACACTTTGCGATTTGGTATAGAAAAATAAAAAAAAAATTAAAAAAAAAGTATTTACTGTGAAGAATCCTTGCAAAGACTACCTCAAGGTGGTCACAATTAGATTGGTCTTACAAGTAGTAAGTCCTGTTGGTTAAGTCCATGTTATGGTACGCATTATGTCCTACGTTGAAATTTTCACTCTTTCTCTCTGGTGTTCATCCTAATAACCCATAACCCACCCTAACCTTAGGAAACATATCAGCCTATTGAGGAACACTGTATAAAATACCAGACAAACATTTAAAACTGTTACGATAGTGAAAAAAACAAAAAAGTTTGAATATCACAGTCACAGGAGCCTCAGGAGATATGACGACTACACGTGGTATCCAGGATGGAACCCAGAAATAGATGAGGGCATTCAGGAAAACATGAAAAATCTGAATAATGTTTGCAGTTTGGTTAACATACACATATCAATATTTGTCCATTAATTATAAAAATGCACCATAGTGGTATGAAATATTGATACTAGGAGAAATGATACTCAGCAGGCATAGGAAATATCTGTACCGTCTTTGCAACTTTTCTGCGAATCTAAAAGTCTTCTAAAATAAAGCATATTTACAATAAATGCGCCTACTCCCTCTTGCCCCTGGCACATAGAAATGTGCTTTTCTAGTAAATTACAGTAAAGGAAGTAGCCTTAATTAAGCTCCCACCCTAGATTTAGAAGCTTAGCTTGGCCTAACTTTTTATTGAAAAACAATGAGTGAGTTTGCTCACTGTGACAGCAGTTTTTCAAGTTCACACAGCTCTAACAGGAATCTATTAGAGATAAAAAGAAGCTTAAACAGCCTATATTACTACTTCTTGCTTTTGTTTACACACGGTGAAAAGTATTCAGAACGGACCTCATCTCCAGCTTGTACTAATCCCTAAATAATTACAATTCATCTACTCGATGCTGGAATACCTCATGGAATGTGATTTTGTTCTGCCGGCTTGTCTAATCCGATTCAATTACTTCAGTTCCCTCTCCCAGAGGCTTCACACTCCGAAACTGAGCTCCCTGTGGAAAGGAGACTGTGGGAGGGGCGACTCCGTTTCAATAAAAATGAGCTGAACGTTAAAAGTACTTTTCATTCCTTTCTCAAATATCAGGTCATCAATAAACATGAGAAACATCTTGTAATTCACAAAGCTTCCGGCACCTCTGATGTGTGATAAGGGCGTAATGGTCTGGCTGAAGAAATGCTGGGTATGGGAATAGTTGGCTGACTTGGACCAATTTGAATGGATAGAAATCACCACACTCCCTGAAGCTGGCGAAAATCAGGCTTTAAAACTGGCGGAAGCTTGTCATCTGCATGCTGAAAGCGGCAGATATGACAGATCCCCCTGACAAAGGGGACTCCTTCAGTCACCTGGAAAGAGTTCCCTTGTCAATTAGAGCCCTCAGAGAAAGGCCCGGACTACTGAGGGATGCCTCTTTCCTTTCCCTTCCTAGAACAGCCACCTGCCCAGAATTAACACTTTGATTTAAAAAGAGCATAACAATATCAGAGTTCGGTGATTTTTCAACAGAAGTTCCATGAAAGACATTGCAAACCAAAAGAGCAGAGAGGCAGAGCACATGCTATCTCACATGTAAGGATGAGTTGGAAACTGTGTGATCTTCTCAAGATTAAAAAAAAAAAAAAAAAAGGACCAGGGCCCGGACTAATCACCAGCATTTGCCAGGAGTAAATGGTTTAATGAAATGAAAGGGTGCTGTCGTTCTAGCCTGCCGCCCAATTCCTGACCCTTTGTTATATTACTTCCAGTGAATAGCGTCTTTTATCCCAAAATCGTCTTCATCACTTTCCCAAACTGCCGACAATTGTGCGATTGAAGGATGAAAAATGAAACATGGGGATGCATAAGGGATGGGTACAGAGACACAATATTTAAATGGAAATTTGTATTTTTCTCCAGGTTCCTGCTGCCTGTAGTGAAAATGAAGGAAACATTTACTCCTCAGAATTAAAACAGTGTTTTGCTATTGATGTTGTTATCTTCTGGGTAATTGGCTAACTTTCATGGATGCTTTTAAAAGCAGCGAAACATTCCAAAATAAATGCTGCTCTATGAAAAACATCATGCGCAGTTTCCATTTAGTAAGCTTAATTTTCTTCCCTGACACTGAAGAATGACAGTAAATAGATTATGGGGATTTGGGAAGGTTGCCAAACACAGATTAAAGATTTCTTTTTCAGAAGCAGAGGAGGTGTACAAGTGACTACCCTGTTGCGTTTCCACAGCAGGATTTGAGGCTAAATGCTTAAGTTCTCTTAGCCTCAACTACCTGTAAAATGGTGACCACATTACTAGTCAGCATAGTGCTGTGAAGATTGAAAGAGATTGGGGGGGGGGGGGCATCTCCAATAGTGTCAACATTAAAAATTACCAAAAAAGCAATTAATTAAAAAAAAAAGAGAGAGAGAATGCATGTTCAGGGCTTACCTCGATCACTATGGTTATAACTTGGATGAAAACTGTGCTTATACTATTGATGGACATCTCAGATAAGTAAGCATTACACATCACACAAACTCAAATAAACTTAAAATCTTGTCAGTATTACAAATAAAGGAATGGGAAATAGAATCCACTAAGATACTATTTCATTTATTCGGCAGATGCTTCTCGAAGGCTTTTCATGTGACAGATGCTGTTTTAGACGCTGAGGACAATGCAGCAATGAAAACTGGTAGGCGAGGTCATTGTGCCCAAGGAGCTCGCATTCTGGAGTTAAAGTAAATGATTTTCCATGATTTTTTTGGGGGGGAAAAATGCTGTTCATGCCATTACCTTTCTTTTGATTTTCCCAGCAAGTATCTGAGTTAATGTTTGGAGATATCAACAGTTAATTTTTCCTATACACTTTAACCAAGTATGCTTTCTTACTACAAAATAAGGGGTGGGGTGGGGGAAGTTTGGTTACGGGATTTCATAGATGGCAGGGTGTTTTAATCAGTAGGTTTATATAGATATTTTACGCTTGATTTTTTTTTTTATCATTCCAAGTGATTTTCAATAAAGCCTCAGGCCTTCTGAAATGTAACCACTTAAAGTGATGAAAACAGCAGAAAGATAGAATACTATGGGATATTTTCACTTAACTCCCAGGTAGAGTTCTGTTCATAAAGATATTGCAAATTACACAAGTTCTCAGAAGCTCACCCTGATATAGAATCCATAAAAAGACAAAAGCATCCCTACAAGAGGTACAAAAGCAGCACAAACAAATTATACAAGGAGGAAATGGCCTGCTTTTTGATTTTTAACTAACTTCATTTAGTAGGGACCAAATGCCCTGTTAGCCCTGGGTACAATGATATAGGTAAGTAACCACCAGTTCTTCAGTGATAAGTACTGAAATCAAGTCCACAGAAAATATAGCAACTTAAATTTCAGCTCTTTAAGACTTTATGAGGCACAGCTAACAGAAGAAATTTTTTTCTTCTATTTAAATTTCTCATTCTTATGGCCAAGGAAATAAGTAGATATCATATTGTCAATTAGTACATTTGTTAAAAGCTTAAAATTTCTGGTGTGGTGAGTTTAGTCCAAGTAAAGTATTCAACTTCTGTCCAGTGTTTGCTAACCTTGGATTGATTATTAGTATGATTTTAAGTCATCACCATAACCAGGGTTCCTCTAAATTTGGACATGAGAGTTAAGAGATACAGATTGTTATACTCATGTGTAGACAGAAAGCTTGCCCCAGGGAAAAGACTGATAGTTCCAATGTTAAAAACAAGCAAAAAAAAACCCTACCTCAATGAATGTTAATCGCGTAAGATGAACACAATTCCTAGATTAAAAACAAGAAATAGAGATACTACATCCTAACTAATAAAAGTGTAATATTAAAATTAACTGTTCCTTGGGGACACCTAAGCCACGTCCACCAGCCAATCAGAGTGACTGTATGCAAATTAGCCTAGCCAAGATGGTGGAGGCCGCAGCCCCATGTGCGGCTTCTCCGGGGTTGAGGCCTCCACCATCTTGGGAGCCTCCCTCCTGGGAAGGCATCCGGCGCCCTGGGCCGGCAGATGCCTTCCCAGGCAGAAGCCCCAGGGGTGGGACCAGCCGGCCGGACCCAAGGCTCCTTACTGGGAGGCCATGGGGTGGCCACGGCCACTCCATCGCTTCCCAGGTGGATGGCCTCAAGGGTCAATGGGAGCTGTGGGCAGCCTAAAAACGGCTCTCAGCCCCTTGCCCAGGCTTTCCAGGCACCCCAGTAGGGCCCTGAACCCTGAAGGAGCTGTGGCCAGCCTGAAAACTGCCCTCAGCCCCTCACCCAGGCTTACTACACCCCCATGGGGTGAGGGTCTCCACTGGGGAGCTTGGCCAGCCTGCAAACAGACATCGGCCCCTCACCCAGGCTGACCAGACACACCAGCAGGTGGACATCCCCAGAGGGGTCCCAGACTGCCAGAGGGCACAAGCCGGGCTGAAGGACCCGCCCACCCCAGTGCACAAATTTTTGTGCACCAGGCCCCTAGTTAAAGTTATAAAGGTCATCTAATCTAATCTAACCTAATATAATAAAAGAGTAATATGCAAATTAGCCATCACTCCAAGACACCTAAGCCAAGTCCACCAGTCAAGCCATGCCCCCAGCCAATCAGAGCGACTATATGCAAATTAACCCAGCCAAGATGGTGGCCAGCAGCCACAGAGCTAGAGCAAATAGGAGGCTTCTGTTGTACCAGCGATGGAGTTGAAACTGCCTGCCTAGGCCGGCTGGGGGTCTGCTAAAGGTAACAATGTTTCAATTATAGAAGCCAGGAGCTGAAGCAAACAGGAGGCTTTGTGCCTTCCTAGGCCTTGGCTCAAAGCAACAACGTTTCAATTACAGAAGATAAATAAACCCCAGAAACTGGATTCCAGCCAGCCTTGCTGGGACTTTGGGTCAATGGGAGCTGTGGGCAGACTGCAAACAGCCATCAGCCCCTCACCTAGGCTGGCCATGCATGCCAGCAGGTGGACATCCCCCAAGGGTTCCCAGACTGCGAGAGGGCACAGGCCAGGCTGAGGAACCCCCCCCAAGGGCACAAATTTTTTGTGCACCGGGCCCCTAGTATACCATAAAGCTACAGTGAACCTCTTACACAATAATGAAAAGATAGAATTATCTTTCTTTCTTAAAATCTAGTATAACTAAGGTATTACTCTCTATTTATATTCAACATTGTTCTGGAGTAAATTATGGAAAGTAAAATAGGTAGGAGGACTGATACAAAGTAAACAGGATGTTATTATGACATGCACTGACCACCAGGGGGCAGATGCTCAACACAGGAGCTGACCCCAGCCCACAGGCCGCAGGCCAGCCAAGGCAGGTGCCAGTGGGGCTCCCTGATCGCCTTGCTGGTTGCCCCACAGAGGGAGGCGGTGGCAGCGGTGGGTGAAGCTGTGGTGGGTGAGGCTGGCCTGCGAGGAGGTCAACACCACCCCCGACTGGTCATCTCCAGCAGAGGGAGGCGACCAGGCAGCACCAGGCTAGCTAAGGTGGTGCCAGTGGGGCTCCCCAATCACCTCTCTGGTCACCCCACAGATCAGCCCTGATCGCCAGCCAGGCTTACCCATACATGAATTTCGTGCATCGGGCCTCTAGTTCATAGATAACATCTCATGATTATTCTATAGATATCCATAGAAAATTACTAATAGTAAGAGTTTTATTGAGAGCTCTGAATACATAATCAAAGCTTAAAAGTCAATATATTATTTACTCAGTACCAACAATGAGAAAATATTTTTATAATAATAAATTCCCTAAACAACAGTGTATTTACAGGATACATGTAACAACATGTGCAATTAGAAATATATTTCTAATATATGGAAATATATTTCAGTTTGCTTAGTATGACAAAAAACATGCAGATGCACTTTTGTTACACATCAATCTATTAAATTCAAGCAATTTCAATAAAACTCTCCTCAGAACTTTTGAAGTCTAATAATTTTTCCTCTAATAAATATAGTATAGAAAGACTCAAAATTAACACTAAATAAGGATAAAGTGTGTGGTTCACATAACCAGATACAAATGCTTACTATATAGGCTTCTGTTTTAGTTCTGATGTTGGGTAAAGAAAATGTACCCATGTAGATCATGTTATAAGTAGTAAATAATTACATATGCTAGAAGTTATGATCAGAAAGAAGAGAGGGATGGACTATGAATACATAGAAATTACTTTTACCATTTCAACCTTAATCTGGATGTCACCTCCTCTTACAAGTATTTCTATACTTCTCTCAGGAGATTTCAAAACACCCTAATTTTTCCTACCATTTAACCTACCCCTATTGTTGTAGTTTTATACAATGTTCTCATTTATCTTATTTTCTTGAATAAACTGATAGTTCATGTAAAGCAAGAGCTATGGCATATTAATACTTATATCACCAACTTCATCAAAAGAATCTGTATTTATCCAAGTGTCTGATGCAATATATGTTTATGAAAACAAATACATCTGTGGACATAGAGGTCATTCTTCAAGGGAGTTCGGCATGCCCTTCTTCTCAGTATTTCTGAGAATGAGAAATGACACAATCTTTGCTAGACTGAGAAATAGGGTTTTAAATACATTTGAATATATATATATATATATATATATATATATATATATATATATATATCACAAGTAGAAATATTTACACATATATGTATTAAATACATATCTACACAAATGTATTTACCTGATACATTAAACAAACATGTAGGCACATATTTGTGTATTTGTATATATGCATTACAAAATATTCTCATTTGTCCTATATATACATATATATACATATATATTCATATATATATCCTATATCCTATATAATAAAAGGGTAATATGCAGATGGACCCTAACAGCAGAACGACTGGGAATGACTGGTCAATATGACACACATTGACCAGGGGGAAGACACTCAGTGCAGGAGATGCCCCCTGGTGGTCAGTGCGCTCCCACAGGGGGAGCTATGCTCAGCCACAAGCTAGGCTGACGGCTGCCAGCACAGCTGTGGTGATAGGAGCCTCACTCACCTCCTCAGCAGTTCTAAGGATATCCGACTGCAGCTTAGGCCTGCTCCCCACTGGCAAGTGGACATACCTCAAGTGCTCCTGGGCTGCCATAGGGATGTCAGTTTAGGCCCGATGCCCTAGGGAACATGCCTAAGCCAGCAGGTGGACATCCCCTGACGGGTACCAGACTGTCAGAGGGCACAGGCTGGGCTGAGGGACCCCCCCCCTCAAGCGCGCTGTGTCCTATCGTCTGACCGGTCACTATGACGTGTACTGACCACCAGAGTGTAGACACTCAACGCAGGAGCTTCCAAGCTGCAGTGACTTGGCAGTGGTGGTTCTCAGGTGACACATCCCGAAACCAGAGATGAGGGAGCCTAATTCCTTGCAGGGCCATGTGATTCCACCTTGGGCTGTGGGTTATGTTGCTGCTGGGGCACTGTGGGCCCCAAATCTGGTTTACTGCACACTTACGTTCGCGTTCCACACCCTGTACAACAGCAACTTTGCACTCTGGGACCCCTTGGGTGATGTCAGAGAACCGGTTATGGCCTGATCCCCATAGGCCAGGCCCAGGAACCCCACCTGCCGGAGTGACCCCGCTCACTCTGCAGATGCCAGGGATGGACCTAGGGAGGTTGGCTCCAGGGCGTGTCTGGCCCATCTCACCCAGTTATGCCCTGCCAGCCACCTTCTAATTAATTTCCTTTCAATGTGCATGAATCTGTGCAACGGGTCACTAGTGTAATACAAATATTACTTAAAGTGGAGTTCTAGGCTAGGTTATTCCAGGCCTCATTCTCCTCTCTGTCAGTCCTGGAACTTTCCCCCACATTCCTACAATTCTGTCATCTTTGCTCCTCAGCTCTTCCTCCCTGTCCTTCTGTCTGCCTTTTAAGTTAACACTCTTAAAAACCTTCTTTTAAATGTTTACTAAAGCTAGCATCAGACCATGTTTCTTCCCTGGTGTTAAATCAACACTTCCCACTACATCTAGTTTTTGACTGCTGAGTTTAACACTGGGAGGAGGTGAGGATTTCTGTGTCTGCCAATTGGCACCACTTGGGAGGAAATCTGGCATCAGAACAATTGCACATTTAAAGTCGATGTCACCAGGCTTTTTTTCACCGGGCATTTTCTCTGCTCTTTTCATGCACTTTTGTTCCCCTAAAACTTCACATGACCTTTACAAAGGTGAAGAAAATGAGTGAGAGTCTTTCTTAACACAAATTAGTATGTGTTACCTGGGCATGATACAACAGAAAATCGGGAGTGAATATCAACAGAAAAAGGCTAATGCTTCTAGATGGGAAAAGTGTATCTAGATAAGAATGATTTTTTTTTTAAAAAGAAATTGAAAAGGAACAAAGATTCTGTGGATTGTTGAGTTGAGAGAAGAAATAGCCCTTGCCAAGAAGGCTGACAATTGTGGGCCTTTGCTAATTCTGATTATAAGCTTAATATAGAGTTTGGGATGGGCACAGCACCTAAACTAAGAGAAAGAAAATCTAGCTAAGTACTGATGGTGGGCTGGCAAGACAGAATGGAATCTATAAAACCCTGAAAAGCATAGTCAGTTTTCCTAATTGAAGCTTGCTGGGGCAACATGAGAAGTTAGGGGGCTTTTCCAGAAACTTCTAAAAGTCAGAAAGAAATCTCCATCTTTATCATGGGAGTTAAGAGATAGAGTCTTACTAGGAAGAGGGTGTGCTTAAGACTAGATCTCTTTCAAGACATGTGCCAAAACATAAGCTGTTTGGGATAGGAGGAGAGGGAGCCAGACTGAAAACCTCTAAAGAAGATAATCGAATCACTTGCCATTTTTCAGAGCCAAAGAAACAAAGAACTAACTGTAAGCCTCAAAAATCAAGAGCCTGTGAGGAACATTTTCAAGGAACTAGAGGCATACCTACTCAGCTACTCAAATTGTTACTCAGACACAATCTGATGGTATTAAATGATTAGATCTTCACACAAGCTACCTAACAGAGGAAAATATAAACCCTGAGGGAAGGGAAATAAATTATCTACAGGTTTTATGATTCTCTTACAAAATTTCCAGATTGCAATAAAAATTAGTAGGCATTAAAAGGAAGGGTAAAAATGTGATCAATATCTATGTTTTAATATAAAGAAAAAACAAGGAAGACAGATCATCCAGGTACTGGATTTTTCACATGAGGACTTTAAAATATCTGTCTATCTATCTATCTATCTATCTATCTATCTATCTATCTATCTATGTTTCTTTTTTTTTTATTTCTTTGAAAAAAAAAGAAAGGACAAAATGAATAAAAATAATTAGAATTTGGACAGAAAATTAAAATGTATAAAAAAGAATGAAAATAGCATTCTAGAATTGAAAACAGAATTAGTCATAGATTGGAAAGCATATGTGACCTCAAGGGAAAAATCAAAAAAGAAGCATAGACAGGGGAAAGAAAAGATTAGAAATAAAATAAACTGTTAAAAATCACCTAGCCAGTGTGGCTCAATGGACAAATATTAACCTATAAACCAGGAGATCAAGGTTGGATTCCCTGTCAGGGCACAATCCCAGTGTGCAGGAAGCAGCAGTTCAATGAATCTCTTTCATCACTGATGCTTCTCTTCCTCTCTCTCTCTCTATCTCTCTTGCTTCCTCTCTCTGAAATCAATAAGGAATATTTTAAAAATATATAACATTGTTATTTGTTTACCTTCCATGTGCTTGAAACCCCAAAAAGAGAGCCAAGGAAAAGAATGTGGTCAAAGCATAACTTGAGGAGATAATGGCTGAGAAATTATTTGATACACCAATAATATAAAGAACCCCACAGATTCAAGGAGTTTAGTAAACCTCAAGCTAGATAAATAAATAGAAACCATATTTATTCACATTTTCGTCAAATTACTGAAAACAAAAAGCAAGGTCAAATATTAGCAGTGTTTAACTGAAATAAATTGAATTTATATATGTGGGTCTCTTTCTGAAACTTTTATTTGTTGAAATATTTTTTTTTTCAACCACAGGCTAATGTAACCATATCTTGATTACTGTACCTTTATAATAATTCTTGAAATATAATGATGAATATTCTGGAACTTAAAAAAAGATATTTTTATTCAAAGAAGCAACAATAAGGCTAGTGGTTGGCTTTTCAATGTAACTGTAGTTTTTAGAGATGATGAATGGCATCTATAAAATGAAGAAAAAAAGAAAAAAGAATGTCAATCTAAAATTACTTACTATCGCCCTGACCAGTTTGGCTCAGTAGATAGAGCATCAGCCTGCAGACTGAAGGGTCCCAGGTTCAATTCCAGTCAAGGGCATGTGCCTTGATTGCGGGCACATCTCCAGCTCATTGATGCTTCTCTCTCATCAATGTTTCTAACCCTCTATCCCTCTCCCTTCCTCTCTGTAAAAAATCAATAAAATATTAAAAAAATAAAATTAATTACTATGTTAAATTAGCCTACAAATGTGAAAGTAACAGGAAAACATATTAAGATTCAAATAATCAAGATAATTTGGCACTAACAAAACAACACACTACAAGAAAATAATAAAGGAAATTCTCTAGACTGAAGCAAAATTATCCCACATAAAAGCACAAATCTTCAAGAAAAAACAAGGAGTGCTGGAAAGGGTAAAATTATAGAAACACAGGTAATTACTATTTAAAACATTGATAGCAATTTACTATGGGACTGTCATATATGCAGCAGTAAAATATTGTGATGACACATGCAAAAGAAGGTGGATAAAAGCAGTTAAACTAAAAAGTGTCTTGAATTGTGTGGTAGTATTTTAAAATATTAAAATTTAGATTTGTACTATGTCAAGAGTTTATCTGGTAATTTCCAGGGCAATCAATAACAGAATAACACAAAATACATAACTATAAGCTAACAGAAAATATAAAACAAAATAATGAAAAAATTTAATCAATATAGAAAGGAGGCAAAAAAAAGAGATTTGAAGAAACAGATAATAGAATACATAGAAAACAAACTTAATTATTTCAATAATTAAATATAAAGATACATATTAATTAAACTGAAAAGCAGATAGTATAGGATTAGATTAAAACACAAGAAATAATTATATATTCCTTATAAAAATACCTGAAATCCTATCTAATAAAAGAGTAATATACAAATTAGCCATCACAAGATAGCTGCTCCCATGTGGTCAAAGATGACTGCCACAAGATGGCCAGCAAGTTGTGGGGGACCCAGACCTGCAGGGGAGGTCAGTTGGGGGGGACCCAGGCTTGCAGGGAGGACAGTTAGGGGGGACTGAGGCCTGCAGGGGAGGAAAGTTGGGGGGGACCAGGCTGGCAGAGTAGGGCATTTGGGGGGACCCAGGCCAGCAGGGGAGGACAGTTGGGGGTGACCCAAGCCTGCAGGGGAGGGCAGTTGGGAGGGACCCAGGCCTGCAGGGAAGGGCAGTTGGGGGAGGACCGAGGCTTGCAGGGTAGGACAGTTAGGGAGGACCATCCTGGCAGAGGGAGGGCAGTTAGGGGCAATCAGGTCGGCACAGGAGCCGTTGGGCATTGATCAGGCTGACAGGGGAGTGGTTAGGAGCAATCAGCAGGCGAGAGGTTGGGAGCCAGCAGTCCTGGATTGTGAAAGGCATGTCTGACTGACCGTTTAGATCTGATCCCACTGGTGCAATTGGGCCTAAACGGGCAGTCGGACATCCCTCAAAGGGTCCCATATTGGAAAGGGTGCAGATTGGGCTGAGGGACATCACCCCCACCCCCACCCCTACTCTGTGCATGAATTTTGTGGACTGGGCCTCTATATAATGATAAAAGTTGAAAATATCAAGTTGAAAAAAATTTTATCCTTGCAAACATTAACCAAAAATAAGCTAGTATTAAAATCTACTCTAATAAAAGCATAATATAGAAATTAACCATTTCTCTGGGACTCCTAAGCCACGCCCACCAGCCAAAGCCACACCCGTCAGCCTATCAGAGCAGCTGTATGCAAATTAATCCAGCCAAGATGGCGGCTGGCAACAAGGGAGAGAGCTGTGATGGGTGAGTCGTGGGAAGCAGTGGGCAGCAGCACGGGCCGGGTGGGTGGTGGCGGGTGCTTCGCAGGCAGTGGTGGCAGTGGGTTTGAGGCGCACGGGGACCCAACCTGTGGGGTGGGCCAGCCCCGCACCCCAGCATCTGTGAGCCCCTAGTTGGCTGGTGCTGCTGCCTGCCACTGGGGAAGGAGGCCCGCAGGGACTGGGCCCCACAACCCAGCATCTGTGAGCCCCGCGTTGGCTGGAGCCAGCTGCTGGGGATGGAGGCACGTGGGGCCCCGCCCCAGCACCCCAGTGGCTGCAAGTTCCCCCCTCCTACCACCCCTCCCCACCCCTCCACTCCCCCACACCGTTGGTTGGCACTGCTGCTGCTGGGGAAGGAGGCACGCTGGGACCTGGCCTGTGGGGCGGGATGGCCCTGCACCCCAGCAGCTGCCTGCAGGGGAGGGCTGTTGTGAGGGACCCAGGCATGAATGGGAGGACAGTTGGGGGGACCAGACTGGCTGGGGTGGACAGTTGGGGGTGATCAGGTTGGCAGAGGAGGGCTGTTGGTGGGGATCCAGGCCTGCAGGGGAGGACAGTTGGGATGGATCCAAGCCTGCTGGGGAGGGACAGTTGGGGGGGCATCCTGGCATGGGGAAGGCAGTTAGGGGCAATCAGGCCAGCACAGGAGCAGTTAGGCATTTATCAGGCTGGCAGAGGAGTGGTTAGGAGCAATCAGCAGGTGAGAGGCTGGGAGCCAGCAGTCCTGGATTATGAAAGGGATATCCAACTGCCCGTTTAGGCCTGATCCCACTGGCAGTCGGACATCCCTCAAGGAGTCCCTGATTGGAAAGCGTGCAGGGTGGTCTGAGGGACACCACCCCCCCCACCCCCACTCTGTGCACAAATTTCATGCACCGGGCCTCTAGTATTAATATAAACAAGGTAGATTATTAGGCACGTGATATATTAAGAGTCATAGGAGAGGGAGTTTAATATGATAGAAAGATAATGAGAAGAAAAACATAATAATCCTACATTTTTGTGCACCTGATAACATAGATTTACAAGAAATAAGGCAAAAATCAGTAGATCTAACAGACAATTTCATATTTCTATTGAAAAAAATGTTAAATCACCTCTCTAACATAAAAAGCAGACAAAAATCAGTAAGATTATAAAAAAATTGAATGCCATATTTAAACAATGTGATCTAATTGACATACATAAAATAGTATATTCAATAAACACTATATATATATATATATATATATATATATATATATATATATATATATATATATGAAAGACCTGGGTTCCCCCAAACTGTCCTCCCCCGATTAAGAACCTTTCCAGCAACATATAATGTTATTCTGTCCTTTGTAAAAAGTATCAATTATTAAAGTCATCAAAAGTTAGATGCCTTTATATCCATTATATCAACAGATACTGTTGTTTCTTCCTTCTTAAACATCTCCAAGTTTATTTCTTTTTCTCAGTTACATCTGTCCCCAATCCCTGAACTACTTGATTCATAGATTTCTTTAAGAAACTTCTGATTTCAGACTCTGTTTCAATATATTCTAGTTCCACTGGCAAAGACATCCTTCTAAAATAACCACTTTTTTTATGACATGACCCTCTTCCTAGCCTGATAATCTATGTCTCTTTTGGGGAAATCATTTAGGAAACTATTTTAAAAAATGTGTTGGTTTATTTTATGCTATGCTCTAATCATGTCTGACTTGCTTGATGGAAAAAAATGCCTAGAAGACAGGACTGCATGACAAAGGAATTTATGTGCAGAGCAAAGCTGGTGAGATATATGGAGTACAGAATTAATTAGCAAGACAGACCCGAAGAAGAGAGAAGTAGGATGTGGCAGACATCCTGGAGATGCATAACTTATTAGAGTCCCAAAAAGAGATTTCCTGCAGGGGCTGGGATTTTTAAATAAAGTCTCCAAAAGTATCTTAAATTCCACATACTCAAAATTAGGCTCAATATGTTGTATCCCCAAAAGAATTCCTCCTTCCATATTTTTGTTTTAATGAACACACAACCAGACTCCATATTGACCAAGGTGGAACCTTAGGATGCTAATTTAGTCACATCCTGCTAATTATATTTCCTTCAAATTTCAGACACCTATTTCTTCTGTTCTATCCCTAAGTCATCCAGGTCAACTTTCAACCTAACTGCAGTGGTCGTTTCTAATTTGGTTTCTCGCTTTTTAGTCTCCAATCTTCCAATGATTCACCCTACTACTTCCAAATCCATATTCCTGAATTGTAAAGCTACTTAAAACCTGCAATGGACTATCCATTGCCTATAGGATTATTGTTATATTATACTGATTATTATTATGATTGACTTGACATCATCATTATCTTTTTCCTAATTTCTCCTAATTCTTATTCCATCTCTTCCTTAATTCGCACTCTATCTAAACTTGAGGTTCCTTGAATAACTTATCTCCTCTGCTTACACTGTTTTCTCTTCCTTGAGTGCCATTCATTTCTTGTTGAACTAAACTACCCATAGTTTAGCTCACAACATTTGATCATTTTCCATGTAGACATAACCATGTCTCCTAAGTAAGTTGTACATAGTATAGCCTTCTATTATAATGCCATAGCATTCCACTTAACTTCTTTATATTTTATTCATCTACTAGTTTTTATTAGTATTAAAACCACTTACATCTGTAACCGGTTTGGCTCAGTAGATAGAGTGAACGCCTGTGGGCTGAAGGGTCCTGGGTTCGATTCCGGTCAAGGGCATGTACCTTGGTTACGGGCACATCCCCAGTAGGGGGTGTGCAGGAGGCAGCTGATTGATGTTTCTCTCTCATCAATGTTTCTAACTCTCTATTTCTCTCCCTTTCTCTCTGTAAAAAATCAATAAAATATATATTTTTAAAAACATATTATTGTTTAGATATATAATTATCTTCAAATCTTCATGGATAGACACACATATGGGTAAATTCATGGGTGGATGGATGGAATAGACATGTCCATAAATGGATAGTTCTTACTAATGTAAAATTTCTTTAGAGTTCTTAACACAGTTCAGTTTTAAGTTGTGACTATTTTGGGTCATGAGATTGAGTTGAAAGGCACAAAGTGTCAAGCTCCCCAGAAGAGAACAAAATCATAGGGTCTTCTCTTGTCAGAAATAGAAATTATCACGGTAAGAAAAGGTTAGAAAGCCATATAATTTTCTTCTCTTTTTTGACCTTGAAAATTGAGTTACTAAGATGAGCTAAGATGAGAACAGGCCCAGAGAATGTTTCTTCCCTTCAGCTTGACTGACACAAAGAACAAATTTTAATTTAATATACAAAAATCACATTATTTTCATGTGGAAATGTTTTATGAGGGACTCAGGACAACACACGGACTCGGTTCTTCCTTCAAAGAGGTTAAAGGAGAGACAGATGTAAATAATTACATACAATTTATTTAATTGTCCCTGTAGTGAGGAATAGAGAAAATCTCAGGGTGTTAAGAAAACTTAAAGGGAACAGGCACTTGTAAGTACAATCTGGAAGTTTAGAGAGGTATGATTTAAGCTGGGACATGAAAAATGAGGAGGCTGAATAGGTTGAAATGAAGGTGCTGTAGCAAGTAAGTGGGAGAGGAAATGGCTCATGCTTCACTAACCCAAGAGTCCATGTCCCTGAATCCATGATCATTGCCCATGATTTTCAATAAAGGTCACTGGATTCAAAAGGACTCCTTGGCAGTCATTGGATTTTGGTTATAACAAATGATAATGGTCTTAATTTAAGGGGGATTTAGATAGTTTCCTATAATTTGGGGATATTATTATAATTTACTTTTATATAATGAGATTTTTGACCCATATTTAATCACTCTCACCTTCGCCACCATGTCAGTGCTAATGAATGGAAAGGCAGTGATTTTCCAATCAAGTAATATTCCGAGTTAAATAGATTCCGCTACTCTGTTTGATAAGCAACAGTGTGGCCAAGATGGAATATGGAGAAATTACTTTCTCTAGAACAATCATGAAATTTGCCAGCATAAGTACACTACTTTAAGTAGGTAGAATATGTTTGGTTATTTAAAATGAATCTTTTCAATAGCAGAAAAAATACCCTTGAGGATGTTGTTAAGACAATATAACAAGTTATATTAATATAGATTTGACCAGCAACTGATTCTTCACTTACTGGCCTCTGGATTCTAATAATATTTAGCCAGAGGCTGTTTTTCAAGGGCTGTCACTTGGGCTTTTTACAATGAAAAGCAGAAAGGAAGTTTTAATGAGCGCTACTCAAGTTCATAGCATTCAGACTCGAAACCTAGAAAACAAAACCAGCCACCTGTAAATATTTGACCTATTGTTCAGAAGGAAATTATTTGAAGAAAGGTAGAGATTTTTCAGAATACAGAAATGAAGGTGGGAAAATACCAAAAGATAAAACTTTCTTACTTGCAAATTTAACAAAGCCAGCCTGGTTCTATCTTTTTAGGCTTTGAGGTAAAGTTACTTAGGATTATATTCCCACTGGAGGCCTGGTGCAGGAATTCATGTACTGGTGGGATCCCTCAGCCTGGCCTGTGCCCTCTTGCAATCCAGGACCCCTAGGGAGGGTGTAATACTATGCAAAGCAGCAGGTGGCTGGGGAGAAGCCAGAGCCCGGCCAGTGCTGCACCACTCCCGCTCATCCCAGCCCCACTGCACCTGTGCTGCCACAGATGCGGGAGAGGCTCATGCTGCCACAGCTGCACTCACCAGCCATGAGCCTGGTGTCTGGCACCTGTCAGTTAGCTGAGTGGTGCTCCCACTGTGAGAGCACACTGAGCACCAGGGGGGCAGCTCCTGCATTAAGTGTCTGGCCCCTTGTGTTCAGTGTACATCATAGTGACTGGTCAAATGATTGTTCGGTCGTTCAGTCACTAAGGCTTTTACATATATAGTGATCCAGAAAAATAGTTTGCATTAAACAATGCGATCAACGTGTCCATCTGTTACTCCTGAAATCATAGTGAATTTATTAAAATGTGTTTTGATAGTCCGAATTTTGGAAATATTTTGGAATATCTTAAGAAAGAGTAAATAAGGCTGTATCTCATAGAATCTCAACTCTATGTGTACCATTTGATCTATGGATACTGATACGCATTAGCAAGGGGGGAGAAAAAGGCCTTATGAAAGTACCAAATAAATTGTTCCTTTTGTGAAATGCTTATTATGAGCACTTGGCTAGATGATTTATTATGGCCACCTTACAAGGGAGGTATTTCTACTTTACAGGTAAGAAAACTGAAGCCATGAGAGGTGGTAACTTGGTAACATGGCTGGTAAATAGAAAGGCTGGAACTTGAACATAAAATTTTCTGATTCCAAAGAATAAGCATTGCCATGGCATGTTCTTAATTTAATTCTCACAATTGTGAATTGAAATTATCCCGATTTAAATTTACATCTTCCTGGATTAAGTCATTTAGAAAATGGATTTTACAATCATTGTGTGTGTGTTTTCCCCTAAAAATCTAGAGATCATCAGAAAAGCTGGTAACCTCTCCTCAATATTCTCAAATTCTTTAGCATTTTTATGCAAATTCATAAAGGAAAACTGGGGCATAAAGAGATGATTGTGATTATTTTCACTGTGGCTTCTTTTTAAGTAAGCTGTACAGAGTTCAGACTGCTAATATAACACCATATATTCCACTGAATTTTTTTATGTTTTATTCATCTACTAGTTTTTATCAGTATTATGACCACTTACACTATTGTTTAAATGTATAATTATCTTCATATTATTGAAAACGTATTTTATTTGAATAAAGAATACTGACATATGGCTCCTATTTAAAAAGCATAAAAGTGTATATACTAGTACAATAGTCCCCCTTACCTGTGGGAGAAGTTCGAAGACCCCCAGCAGATGCCTGAAACCACCAAACCTTTTATGTATCATGTTTTTTCTTACACACCTATACCTACAATGGAGTTCAATTTATAAATTAGACATAGCAAGAGATTAACCAGTAATGATAAAATGAAAGAATTATAATAATACTAGAGGCCCACTGCATGGAATCGTGCACTGGTGGGTTCCCTCAGCCTAGCCTGTGCCCTCTTGCAATCTGTGATTCAGAAGGGTGTAGTACTGCACAAAGTGGCAGGTGGCCTGGGAGGAGCCCAAACCCTGGCCAGGATCCACTCCCACTCATCCCAGCCCCTCTGTGCCTGCTGTCGCCACTACCTGGTAAGCTCACTGGGTGGCGCTCCCACTGTGGGAGCACACTGACCACCAGGGGACCACTCCTGCATTGAGCATCTGGATTCTGGTGGTCAGTGCACATCATAGCAACTGGTCTATTGGTCAACTGGTTGAACAGTCAACCAGTTGCTTAGGCTTTTATATACATAGATCTAATCTAATAAGAGAGTAATATTGAAATTGACTGTTCCTACAGGACACCTAAGCCATGCCCACAAGCCAATCAGAATGGCTGTATGCAATTTAACCCAGTCAAGGTGGAGGCCGGCAGTCATGGAGCTAGAGTAAACAGAGGCTTCCATTGCACCAGGAGTAAACTGTCTGCCTAGGCTGGCTGGGCTTCTCCAGTACACAGCTATACTTATAGGCCCTACAGTTCACTCATACATCCTCTTTTTTTTAACACTGCTGTCTACTGACTCTTTTATAAAGTTCTTCTCTCCATCCTGTTCCACCCCTCCCCCACCTGGTTACTTCCCCCCAAACTCTCCCTGGCTGATGCTCCCTCTACCTGCCCCCTGCCCATCTCTTCCTCTCCTGGCTCCTAGGGGTTCACACTAGCTCTGAAGGGAGAAGGGGGCCTCTCACAGGAGACCCCTGCCTGGAACCAATGGGAGGCCCTCGCTGGGGCCTTGGAATAGACCTATTGTGGGCTAAGCCTCCGCGTGTTCATGCCCCAGCAATCAGTCTATTTCCAGGCTGCAGCCTAGGGGCCTGCTCGCTCCTCCCGCCATGCTCCTCCCACCTGTCTGCCCTGCTGGACCCTGGTGTGCAGTGGGCCTCCGCCATCTTGGCTGGGCTAATTTGCATACAGTGGCTCTGATTGGCTGGTGGGCGTAGCTTAGGTGTCCTGAAGAGAGGATTAATTTTAATATTATGCTTTTATTAGATTAGATATTATTCTGGTGTATGGCTATCCTATAATTTATGAAACCAGATTTTTATTGTGCACCTTTTAGTTGTTTCCAATTTTTGCCCCAAAAAGTTCCAATAAATATATGTTCACACAAAGTGATATCTCATCAATTCAAGGGTAATCAACAGGCCTAAATATATGTCTTTGTAATTTTGATATATAATTGTCATTTATAGAAGATATAGCAATGATAGTCCCACTAGCGATTTATAAATGCCTGCTTTCTATGCCCACAACAATACTGAATGTTCTCAAATATTGTCAATCTTGTCAGTCTGATAGGTGAAAACCAGTTTAGTTTTAATTTGCAACTGCCTCATTAGGAGATTGAAAATTATTTCACACATTAAAGAACCATGCCTATTTCTATATCTATATATTGCATTAACTCTTGTTCGTTTTGGAGTTTTTCTTTCCCTATCAGGCTGCTGAATTAAAAAAAAAAAAAGTACTTTGAAAGTAATTCATTATGATCTGAATAGCAAATACATTTCCCCCATTTGTCTTTTTAGTTTTTACATGTTTATGGTATTTTCTGGCCATGCATGCCAGCATGCAAGCCTTCAGCTGCACTGGTAGCTAGAGCTCCTCTGATTTAGCATTGAAGATCTTCTATAGAGGGGCAGGGAGAAGACAGCAGTCGGGGGCTGTGACTCTCAACCTGCTCTTTCCAAGGTCTGTCTTCTCTGCACATCTTCCTCTGGAAACAAATATTTTTGAGGCTTTTTATATTTTGAATGAATAATCTTTTTTGCTTCTCAGTTCCCCATTTCCACTTTCTGCTAAGTGAAGAACTACTCACACACTGCTCTGGCTTCCAACATTTTATTTTTGTCATTTATCTTTTTCTTTCTTTACGTGTGTATTTGTACCCTTTTATACGTTGTTAAATAACAGGATCCTGGGAGAGCATGAGTTCTATATGCCTTGATTTCAAGGTGAAATTTTTAGATAACTGAATTGAAATATACATTTAAAAACTACAAAAATTGTAAGTATATGGTTTAATAAATGATCACAAATTACATACTCCTGTTTGCTTTCCAGGAAAGCTGCACCTCCATAACCACAATACATCCTAGAAAATAGTTATAGATTAAAGTATAACATATTAATTAGCATCATGCTATTTGGAAATTCTCTTAAGTCCAGTGATCTGGGTGACCTTAGGAAGGCTTCTTGCCCTTTCCAAGCATAAATCTGATTTCATTACTCTTTTCCTTAAACCTTTAATGTAGATTTAGCAAATAAAAATACCAGGTGCTTGCCCTAACTGATTTGGCTCAGTGGATAGAGCGTCGGCCTGGGGACTGAAAGGTCCCAGGTTCGATCCCAGTCAAGGGTATGTACCTGGGTTGCGGGCACATCCTAGTAGGGAATGTGCAGAAAGCAGCTGATTGATGTTTCTCTCTCATGATGTTTCTAACTCTCTATTCCTCTCCCTTCCTCTCTGTAAAAAATCAATAAAATATATTAAACAAAAATACCAGGTGGTCAACTAATTTTGACATTCAGATAAGAAATGAACACGTATTGTAGTATAATTATGGCCCATGAAATATTTGGAGCACACTTATATTAAAAAGTATTCACTGATTATCCAAAATCAAAATTTATCAGGTATCCTGCATCTTCTCTGACAAGTCTTTTTTAATACTGTTTCTCCCAATGCACCGTGAGTGAAAAATAAACTTTTTACTGTGTCCTATCTGCTTTACAAATCATAACTACACTAGCCTGTCTTTACCACACATCTCAACCCAATCTCTTTAACTCACACTATGTTCAAGCCACACAAATTTTCTCTCTATTCTTCCAACATACCTTTTTTTTTTTAAATCTCAGACTTTTCTCACGATTTCCCTGACTTTCTACTCTTTCTCATGCTTCATTTGTCACCTTGAATGATCTTGCTGAAGAGAGGCCATCCCGCCTACCATTTTTTGGGATATCTTTGCTTTCTGTTTCTCTCATAATTCTGCTAGCTTCTTGAGGGCAGGGGCCTTGTCTGGTTCACTCAGCAGTGCTTTTGGCACATAAAATATACTAAATAAACTTTTAAAATTCGTATTTAAAAATAAACATATCAAAGTGTTTTCTCATCCACAGATGAGAAAAAAAAAGCATCTACTTAACAGAACTATTGTGGATATTAAATAAAATACTGAACACAGAGTATGCAGTTATGTTTTCAACACAGTGTAAATGATCAATAACTAATAGGTTGCCTTTCACATTGATGTGATAATAGTCTTGTGAAATGATAATTTTCTTGTGAGATAGAGCCTTATAATAATATTCTTGTAGGAAGCAACAGATACACAATGAAAGTCACCTTGGATGAGTCCTTTGGATGTCCATTGATATTAAAACCACTTTTCTACTCATGTTTACATTATATAGTTTTTTCACCTATATAGACAGATGCAGATTTTGTGATTAATATTTTCTGTAAATATATTAACCATTTTATTCTTTGGCTTTAGGACTAATTATCATATTCTTGCCTTTAGTCTTCTTCCTTTCCCTCCTTTTCCCTTCATCCCTCTCTCTCACTCTTCCCACTTTTTTTATCCCTCATGACTAGAATTGATCTCATAAACTAATTGTCAAAAATTTCTTAGTTTTTGAATTTGTTTTTGGAAGCTCCTATTTTTACTCCCCTTTCTTTCAAATTTGTTTTGCCTAAATTTTGCATTGACAATCAGCATCACAAAACATACCTTCAGAAGAGACTGAAATATTTTACCAGTAACAAACCCAAAATGAACAGATTACTTTAAAAATGGAGACAGTCTGGCCAACTTGAATATTTTTGTAATTGACAAAATTAGTAGCGCATCATCGGTACATTTCGAACTACTAAAAATGTGTATTGCAATTTGTTATTATAAGTATATAGAACACAATAACTCAGATCTCTTTAGCAGGAGTTTCATTCAATCTTTTTTCACAATTATTCACTGAGTAATTATTTCATATAAAATCCTGTTAAGTGAGGCACAAGTTGCCCATGTAGTCAGCAACATAAATAAAAATCAATGAGGCAAACCTCTTAAGGACATTAGGAACATGTACATGATGTGTTATGACTATCCCATATAATTAAAGGGTAATATGCAAATTGACCCTAAAAGCAGAACAACTGGGAATGACTGGTCACTATGACACACACTGACCACCAGGGGATAGATGCTCAATGCAAGAGCTGCCTTTGGTGGTCAGTGCCCTCCTACAGGGGGAGCTCTGCTCAGCCACAAGCCAGGCTGACAGCTGCCAATACAGTGGTGGTGGTGGGAGCCTCTCCTGCCTCCTCAGCAGAGCTAAGGATGTCCGACTGCAGCTTAGGCCTGATACCTGCTGGCAAGTGAACATCCCTCAAGGGCTCCTGGGCTGCCAAAGGGATATCTGACTGCCAGCTTAGGCCTGATCACCCAGGGAGTGGGCTTAAGCCATCAGGTGGACATCCCCTAAAGTATCCCAGTCTGTGAGAAGTCACAGGCCAGGCTGTGGGACCCCCCTCCCCAACGAGTGCACAAATTTTTGTGCAATGGGCCTCTAGTTTGGAATAAAAAAAAAAAATAGTCGTTACCCAGGAGAATAAAAAATGTTTGGTGGAGATGGTGGCTTGTGAAGTAGCATATGAAGGATGGCTAATATTTACGCATAAAGAATAAAGGAAATAAGAATGTGCTTATATATTAGATGTAGAATGTTATTGTTTAGTCATTTCAGTGTAACTATTTCTTAGATATTGGCCAGTCTTTTTTCACAATTAGCTCTCCTGCCTAATTGTGAAAAAAGACTGGCCAGTCTCATACAGAACCTTCAATAACAATTTTGAATGAATTAGTCAGCTCTTGTTAAGTTACATTACTAATAATTGGGTTCAAAAATGTTAGTGGTTTGCAATAACAGAGCGGTATTTCCCATTTTCCTTACATGTGCTTCTCAGATTGGTTGTAGCTTTGTGCCACTTAATATTTATTATGCGACTAAGACTTAAAGTAACTTCTTTACTAAGGAGACAGTTGTGTGTTGGGGAAAAAGAAAAGTGGAAAATCCAAAGAATGGCTCTTAGAATGGCTGTGCGTCATCTCCATGTGCGTTTACTGGCTGGAAGAAGCCACATGATAGAGCTAATATTATTGGGGGTACAAAGAAGGGCAACATTTACTTGTCAAAAATTGTCTTAGGTATGAGCTATATATTATAGGAAATGTGAATATATTAAATATTAATAAGCTATAAAGTTTGCTAAGCTTTTAGGTTATGCTAATATTGATTCTAATTATTACACATCTTCATTGTTTTTATCTAGATGCTTTAAGCAATTTAACATTCTCTTTAAATATGTGAATATTGAGACTACTTTTGGACAGAACATGTTAAGAAAATCATTTTCTATTCTTGTGGAAGCCCAATAGCACAGTTCTAATATTTTTCAGTGTCAAGAGGCAACAATAGTGAAGATGAGAGAAAAATGGCTATGGGATTGGCTGGATGAATGGGTGCTTTGGGATAAAGGAATTTCAAAGCTAAGTACTATTGGACAATGTATCACAATCCTATTAATGCAAAGAGAAACAATGCCTCCATTAGGCTAATAGCCATACACATTTGATAACTTGCAGAGATAATCTATTAAAATAGTTTTCTCAAATGTAAGCCAATTGACTTGCAATTGATTATGAGAAAATAAACATGTGATCTCATAGCATATCACTTTTAAAGTAACATTTTATCCTTTATATGGTTTATCTTTACATTTCATTTGCTTTTGAGATCCAGAAAGCAAGCAACTTTCAACCCAAAAAGTGGTGCTCTGTGGGATTGTTGTGTCATACTTGTTTAGCTTTTCAGAATGACAGTGGAACTTCTACTATCCAGAGAAAATTTTAGATATTCAAGGAAAGAGGGAACTTATCATACTCACACTGCATATAAAGCAAAACCAAAATAAAAATGCCTAACACAGCTTGATTTTGACCCCATGGTCCATGAATCAGGTTACCAGTTAAGGAAAACAGCCACTGCTGAAGGGAAGCACATAACAGTGAAAACAGACCTGCAAATTCACAGAATGCAACAGAGCTAAAGAAAAATTAAGAGAAAATTCACAAATCACATGAATCACAAATTTGGTTCCATAGTATGGCTTTCTATGTTACCCATCGTCGAATTAATGGGTGCACAAAACTACCACTTAATGAGGTAAATGCTAGATTTTTACTCATACCATCTCCTTTCATCTTCACTGCGACTTTTCATGGTGGACATTAATAGTAACCTTTACAAATAAGGAAATTAAGGCTGAGAAATCGATTAAAAATGGGAACTTTACACAGCAAATTACTGATGGAGAATGGGTTATAAACCCAGAAAAGCTGATTTCAAATGTCTTCCCAAGATCACATAATATTATTGTCTCATAGAGAATAAGATGGAAAGATTTAAATTTTAAAATTCATCTAGGTTAATGTCTCCCAAATTAAACTTTGTTCTGTTTAAACTTTTAAAATGGAAGCCCTGAAACTAGGAGTTTACAAAACAATTACCGCAAAAATCCATCTTTATCGTTGAAAGTATTAGTGACGTACCGCTTTTTCCCTCAATTGACCCCCCAAACCCGGCTCCAGGCCCCTCTCCTGGCTATATTTCAATTAATTTCTTAAAATTCCATTAAAAAAAATATATACCAAATAAGGGCCAGGGTTTTTGTTTTTGTTGTGTTTCATTTTCAGTGTCACTTTCCCAAGGGCCAAACCATATCAGGAATAATGCAGGGTGAAATTTTCATGGTGGCTAAATTCCAGATAGATATTTATTCAGTCATTTTCATATCCTAGATCACTCACAACAAAAATCAAGATCTATCTGGGAAATTTTTATATAATAATAATAATTGTTATTATCATTGTAATTGCTAATATGGTTGATATTGTATTAAATTGTTTTTATATTGTAAGCATTGTATTATCCTGTGTCCTTTGCAAAGCATTAATAATAGGAACTTGGAGAGATTATCATATGAAAAAAAGCACCAAAAATAGGGCATTACAGAAGTGCTTTTTCCTCCACTCATGTCACACTAATCAACCTAAAACTGAAAATGCAGCCTTCAAGTATATATCCTGATTACTAAGGTGGACTTTGCTTCTATGTTGTAATTTTGCTGCAATCCTTTATAATGGGCAATTATAGTAGTGCCGGGACATAATTTTTATGTTGTGTGCCTCTTTTTTAAACCAAAGAGAAAGAAAAAATTGGGGTCTATCTTAAAAGCCCACTGGCTCTTATATTACAGCTCTCTGATTATACAAGAAAAAAACAATGTCAGAAAGTATTCTAGGTCATTTTCACATATAATAAATAGTGTGTGTATGTAGTTCATTTTCTGTGAACCAAGAGTAACTCAAACAGAAAATGGAAAGTTTATGAAAGCACCCCATTTCATGTAAATTGGTCTTATAAAATATGTTGTATCTGCTGTCAATTCTATTTTCTGGTCTCATCAAACAAAAGCTTCTGAAAGCAACAACTTCCTGTATACATTTTAATTGAAATTATCAGGATAACATTGGTTAATAAAATCCTATAAAAAGCAGGTACACAATTTTATAAATATACATTTTAAAGTAAGACTTTACCTAAGGATGTTAGCATTCGGCCCCATGTTTATCACATGGAAGGGAACAGACAAAAACATGTAAGATGATCCATATTGCAAGGATAAAATTAAGAACTGGATGGTTTAGAACACCTGAAACTCCAGGAATGCCCTTGAACTTCAACCTCTTCTTTTTAAAATATAATTTTGAAGTAACAAGCATAAAATGCAGAAAGAGAAATAACATATTCAGACTGAAAAAGTCAAAATTATTTCAGATTATTTTTATCTATAAAGCATAAAGCGCATGGGTTATGAGTGATGGAATAAAAATAAAGGGCATGGCTTGGGATCCTCTCTGTTCTAATTACTACTAATCCCGGACATTCGTATACTAGTAATATGGGCACAAATAACCTTTAGTGTGGTGTCTGCGGGCATGGCTCACAGCCCTAAATGGAGTAGTTGGTCAGTGGATGCTACTGATTTTTACCCCTCAAGTGTGCATTTTCTATATCTGTTCCAAAAACTTCTGTTTTCTTAGACTCCTGCTTCATCCTTTGTTCTACATCGATGACATTTACACCCAAGCCTCTGCAAGTTTGTTACTCTGCTCCAATCCCACTGCCCTGTTCTTCTCAGTGAAACTGCTGCACCAGCCTTTTAACATAACCTCTTCCCTGAACCTGCGTTTTCTCAATCTGTTCTGTACTTTCAAGCATTTCCATAATTTTAACCCAACCAACTACTCTGATTGGGCCCTACTAAATTCTATCTTATATGTTATGCTCAGAACTATGTCCCACAAATCTTTGGTCTAGTAGTGTCTGAAATGCTTTGCTGCTACATTGCTATGAATTTCATGCAACTAAAAGGCAAATGCCATCTCCTGCAAAGGCAATGGGATAAAGGACAGCTAAGCAGCAAGGAGAGGCCTCAGAAAGAAACAAAACAAAAGAAAAACCTTTCAGACACTTGGATTTTGTACTTCTAGCCTCCAGAACTGCGAGGAACAATTTCTGTTGCCTAAGTCCCCCAATCTCTGTTACTCCTAGCAAATTCAGATAGTGAAAGTGAGTTTTCCTCCCTGACAAATAACTAACACACTTTTTCACTGTTCTTCAAATATAATATTTTTCATCAAGAAATTAAAATCATGCAATAAATTCTTATATAAAATGATGTCTGTTTCTCAGGAATTGTATTTTGTTATTTGCGAAGCTACTTATCATATTTTTAAATAGTGGGTGACACAGTCTGATGATGTCTTTACAATACTGAGTATGTCTACCAATTAATAGTGAATATTTTCATTTATTCAAATCCTTAGCCATTTAATAATATTTGGAGTGTTCTTTAGATAAGGCACATATATCTTTATCCAGTATGTTTTCTAGTGTCTTATTAAGTTTTGGATTTTATATTCAGACATCACACTGAACAATCACATTAATTCTCATAATTTTATCTAACTTGTATAATAAAAAATGACCATTTTGATCTCCTTCTCTTGTGTAGAAATTTTACTTTATTTTTCCCCACAGAAGACTTTTTTATGTTCATTTTATAAATCAGTTTTTTTATTTTCTAATTATAGTTAACATAAAAAAATACATTAGTTTCTGGTTTACACCCCAGTAATTATACATTATACAACTTACTAAATGATTACCCTGATAAAGCTTGTACACAACTGACACCATACATGGTTATTAGAACATTACTGACTGTATTCCCTATGCTGTCCTTGATAACTCCATGACTAGTTTATAAATACCAATTTATACTTAATCCCTTCAAATTTTTTACCCATTTCATCAAAGCCCCTCCCAAATGGTACTATCAAAATATTCTCTATAAGTTTGTTTCTGTCTTGCTTATTTTTTGAATTCAATTGATGATAGATATGTATTTATAGCCATTTTATTATTCAGATTTTTATCTATATTTTCTATTTCTCAAAGAAAACCCTTGAACATTTTATGTAATACTGGTTTGGTGGTGATGAACTCCTTTAGTGGGTCTTTCTTATCTGGGAAACCATCTAGAATGCCTCTCACATTTTTACTTTTCTTATTACATTAGATAAAAATTCCATTACAGTGAAGCTAATAATGGTGATACCAGAAATATTGTTTTCAATTGATTCTTGGTCAAACATCAAAACAGATATCATTTCTTTGGCTGCATTCAATTTGCATAATAAGTTGCTTTGGTAAGTCAGTGAATAAAAGGTCTACAACTCCAGACAGATAACCATCAGTTATTGCATTAGTCAATGAGAACTATTTTATTTTCACCTAAAGCTGGCATTAATAATCAGATATAACCCACATTCTTTTTTATCCCTTGACTAATGAGGGTTATTTACTTGAATTATTTCAGCTGTTGGAGAGCTCCCCAGCTTCCCTCCGCCTGCCACATACACATATCTTCACACTGTTTGAGGAGCACAGACTTAAGAGATTCACCAAAGGCCTCGGCTTTATGATCATAACTTACTAGATCAGACTTCTCCCTTTTAATAAAAAAAGGTATATTATGAGAATATCTAACTACAAATTCTACAGAGATATAAGATCATAATTTTGGTAACATAAATAACCATACTTCTAAACCCAGTTCTTTTGTATTATAATTAACACCTTCTTCATTGGAAAGTGTGTGTGTGGGAGGGGGGGAGGCGTGGGTGTATGGAGTGTTTGTGTTTGTACGTACGTGACTATCATGTCTTATTTCATCTATTGGGCCAGAAGCTCCTCAAGTGCAAAACTCATATCTGACGTGTATCTCCTGAGCCTACTGCAAACCCTCTACACTATGCAGACATTCAATGAATGTTTGATAACAGACTGAAATTTATTATTCTGTTTTCTGACATTTTTATTTACTCAATGCTTTGTTTCTAAATAGTCCTAATCAGTGTGTTTTTCTCTTTCACTTGTATTAGAAGAAGTGTATTTATAAAGAGTTCTTAATTAGATTCTATCTTGAGGGAAGGTTGCATCTTTTTATTAGTTACCCAAACATAAAGAATGTTATTGAATACTGGGGCTGGGAACATTAAATTTCTGCCCCCTAAGATTCATTGTTAGTCATCTCAGATATTCAGTAATATTTAAATATATTTTTTGAGAACACTTTGGTTATCTATTTCTCTCTTTTCTAATTTTTCTGCAAATTTGTTATATTTGTTTTATAAATTATAAATAACTTTAAATTTTTAATAAACTGTGTAATCTAAACACATTTGTATGAATACAATTATAATTTTAAATACACTCTGCTTACAATTATAGTAAGCTGCATAAGACCAGTCCTCAAAAGATAAATCCACATTACACTGAAGCATCATAAAAAATGCATGGAAAATGAAACAGGAAGAACCATAATTACTCTGAATTTTAAAATTTGCTGGGGTGGAGAGACTAAAAATCTATCAAGTCTCCAGTTTATATTATCTTTTTATTGTGACAAACTATAAGAAAATTATTATGATTAACTCCCTTCCCCTTAAAATAAAACAAATGTTAAAAATGGGCTTGGGATAAAAACAGAGCTTGAGACCTAACTTTATTTTGTTGGTTAATTCATTTGTACAGATGCACATAAGAAACACAGGATCTTGTAAAAAATATAGAGCCCTAGATCTCTAGATTCTGATTTGAATAGTGCAGATCTAGAGAGATGTTTCCATTCAGAACCCTTGTAAATTATCATCTTTCCTTATACATGAATCCTTGAATGTCACTAGTTTAAAGGACTGCCATATCAAAGTACTACACACTGGCTGGCTTAAACAACAGAAATTTATTGTCCCCAAATTCTGAAGGTGTTGGCTGGGTTGGTTTATTTCAGGGCCTTTCCTCTTTGCACATAGATTGTTTTCTTCTTTCAGTATTTTCAAGCGGTCTTCCCTATGAACATGTCTATGTCCTAATTTCCTCTTTTTATTGGTTCACAAGTCAAATAGACTAGGGCTGACCATAATTGTCTCATTTTAACTTAATTACCTCTGCAAAGTCTCTGTTTACAAATAGTCAGTTTCTGACACATTGAATCCAATAAATCCTAAACCAGTGCCTTTATGAGAAAAAAATTCTGCCTGAAGATTACAGCAACAATTTCTGTCAGAGTTTCCAGCCTGGCAACCTCACCTGTGTATTTTGCACTTATCATCCCTCACAATCCCATGAGCCAATTATCTAAAATAAATCTCTTTAAATATTGTATTGGTGGGGTTTCTCTGGTGAACTCTGATGCTACAGATCCATGAGCTCACTGCCCAAACTCTAGGTCACCATCATATCTCTCTATCTGTTTAAAGACCTAGAACATTTTCCTGTGATGGAGAATAAACAGATTGGATAAAATATCTTCTTAGTTGAGCCAGAAGAGATGGCCTGGTCTCTTAGAAAAAAATTATAAGCAAAATTTTGGACACATGTGGATTTTTACACTCCCCAAATATTTTCTAAAATATATATTCTAATATATTTCACATGCAAGTCAGTAATTTGCTTGGCCTTTATTTTTAATTTGATACTACACATTTTATTTTTATGGGGTTCCCTTGTACATACAATTCCTGTATTTCTTCTGTTGCAACTAATTGAATGAAGAGGTAAAACAAGGACAAGAAGACAACTGAGAAATGTGTTATCAAGTAAAAGACGACAGTAAACTAAGAATGGTCTGTCTTATTGGAATAATCTGGAGTCAATGTAAAACTCAGACTCAGAATTCCTCCTACCCAAGGAGCTACCATTATGATTAGCTAATTATTAATATTAATAATAGGAAGAAGGCAAAGGGAAAGCCAGACATTAAAAGCATGCTCATCTGGGTAGCTTTACCTGGAGACTGCAACTTTGCACTCCCCAGGGAACCACCGTTCTATTCCCTGCAGATCACTGTGGGGAGGGTTACAACAAAGAAAAAGATGGACATATGCACAGTGAAGCTGAGATGACACAGGGGAAATACCTGCCTGTCAGTCTAACCTGGGAACAGAGATTATTGGCCAGAGGGATAGGGCCACTGCACACCTACAAAAATGTGGGAATAAATAATCCCTAGACAAAGGAATTCTCCTTGTATTGTCCCTCTGGCTTTGCTCCTGCTTCCTTATACTCATCTGTGTTCACTCCATAGCCATGTAGTCATGGAAGCCCCATGGACCCTATATGCAACAGACTACAGCTGAGAATACAAGCTAAGCTAGCCTGATGCCGGGCTGGACTGTGCTCCAACAGGGAATGGCTTTAATCCTAGCTCTGCGGAAGATGAAATGGGACTCTTTCCTGCACGAGATGGAGGGAGATGGGACCTTGGGAACTAAGGGGTTCATGAAAGTCATGAAAGTCTCAGAAAATTCCTTTTCTCGTGACATCGCAAGAAGCCCACTTGCCCCAACACACAGGTGGGAAACAGAGAGCTCCCCACCAGTAACCAAGGGGTGAAGACCAAGGGTATTTAAACAGCAATTTCTCACATGTCATTGTGGAGTGGTACTTCTGGTAGATTGTTGGTCCTAGCAGTAAAAAAAATTCCTTCAGCAAGGAAATTCAGTTGCTGGCAATGAGAAACTTGGTCAGTATGTTCTTAGGTGCTAAAGGTTAGGGATATGGAAGGTCACCACTCATGCTTGCTACGTAGATCTTTGTACAAAACTACAACTCAGAGCTGATAGCTTTATGGGAACAGATGTAAACTATTTGTAGCTGAAGTAGGTTGGAACTGAATGGGCAGACGAAGAAATAAAAATAAAGGAAGATTAGAATTGGAGAGCTATCTTCTAGCTATTTATAAATTCCACTAGAAGGATGGCTTATCTTTGTAAATAGCAATGCTTTATCTATATTCTGGGAATAGAGTTGGCCCTTTATGATGGAAAATATAACTCATTTTTCTTTTTTTTAAAAAATATATTTTACTGATTTTTTTACAGAGAAGGAGGGAGAAGGATAGAGAGTTAGAAACATCGATGAGGGAGAATCATTGATCAGCTGCCTCCTGCACACTCCCCACTGAGGATATGCTCGCAACAAAGGTACATGCCCTTGACAGGAATTGAACCTGGGATCCTTGAGTCCTCAAACTGATGCAGTATCCGCTAAGCCAAACTGGTT